>JAHKBH010002191.1:0-12500 GCA_019049505.1 Pachyrhynchus sulphureomaculatus
AGATTTGTCCGAGAACATGCCGACTGGATCTTAGAGCAATGGCGCTCCGGTTTATTCTCCGACGAGTCCCGAATGTGCCTACATGGCAATGATGGAAGAAGACTAGTCTATAGGAGGTGTGGTGAGCGCTTTGTATTACTGAAACGGTCGCCTACGGAGGAGGTTCTGTCATGGTGTGGGGAGGTATCTCACTGAAGGTGAAAACCGATTTGGTTTTCGTGACTAATAAGACTGGTAGCGGTGGATTAACTACTCACCGGTACATCGAGGAGATCCTGTAGGAATACATAGTTCCTTACTCTGGGTTTATTGGCGATAGCTTCGTGCTAATGTACAGCAATGCGAGACCATATACTGCTGCATCGGTGTGGCAATACCTGGCGGAAGTGGGAATACCCACATTACGCGGTGTCCTGACCTTAACCCAATCGATCACATGTGGGATGAGCTGAAAAGAAGGGCTCGAACCAGAAATCCGCTCCATGAAAAACCGGCTGGAAGCAATAATAAGTACTAGGGGGGTAATATAAAAGATTAATTTTGGTTTTTATCAATAAATTTAATTCTTAAACTTAAAATTTGTTTAATTTTTCCTTTCTCTTAGCCCCGTTTTCAATCCTTGTTCTTCTTGTTTCCCCTTTCAATCATTTTAATCAGTAAGACGCATGAGATATGCTATGGAATTTATTATCATTGGAAAGAGAATAAAATAGGCTTTCAAATGATACCAAAATCAGTAGGATTCATGTTAAATGAAGCCAAATAGTTTGAGCCGATTTTTTTGCTATATATATATATATATATATATATATATATATATATATACATATATATATATATATATATATATATATATATATATATATAACATATATATGTATATATATATATATATATATATATATATATATATATATATATATATATATATATATATATATATAATTCAACTTCCGAGATAAATATTTACCGCTGACTAAAATTATTCCGTCAATCTATTTGATAAGTTCTTAATTTCACTCGAAGTAGAAAGGAACCTATAATTTTTGAAAGAGGTTAAAAAGAGTGAGGTTATTAAATGTTGTGTAGTTTTAAAAACATTACGAGGATTTACGTTTGATTATTAGTTGTTATAATAAACAAATTTTGAGCATCATTATTTCTAGTCAAACCTATACGGTGTAAAAACCCCAAAGGAACAAGTAAGAGAGTACATCAAGTTACGTTATTTCGGAGTTTCTTAAAGTCGAGAAACCTGCAAATTATGTTTTTTTTTTGTTATTTCCAATGTTAACAGAAATAGTATCAAGAGGGTAATATTAATTTTCAGTTGTAAATTTCCTTACAAATCTTCCTCTGCTCAACTTTTTGCGTAATTAATATATATCGAAAGATTGTTGATCATATAAAATTGCTAATATTAAGGTCACTGTCAATATTGCCTTCATTAGAGAATAAATAACGTAAGCTTATTCTAAACATTTCCTTTTATTAGAGTCGTTTCGTTACATAAATCTTTTGTTTCAATAAAACTAAATAAATTTGCTGATCGGTATGTGTGTTCTGGACGTGATCGCATCTTTTAAAATTTCAGAAGACTGTCCAGAGAGCCATTACATCTGAAACGAGCATACTATAAATAATATAGTTCTTTTGAAGGTCGTCATCTTTTGTCTTTAAGCTCACTAGTAATCCGTAACTCTTCGTTATGCAATCGACGAATTTTAACTTCATATATGTGCATTCTGAATGGTGACTCTACGAGTATAAAGAGTTCCAGTTTTATAAATACGTTTCACAAAATATTTACATAAAACACTTTTTTCCATAAATTTCTTGCTATTTTTTAAAAATTTAGTTTTAATTTACTATTTTAGGATTTTTACGAGAGGTTTTACGAGTTGTGCAGAGGATTAAAGGGGCGCTTTATATATATTTTGCTCACGGGTTTTACTTAGTTCCGGTGCGGCTTAGTTTTCAGTCGAATTATTTGCCTACGACAATCTTGTTAATTTAATTAAAATATGACGTAAATTTTAGGCGATAATCCGGCAATCATGAAACATGTTAATTTATTATTAAATCTACAATAAAGCTTTTATAATCACCTACGTGGTACAGAAAGGAAATTGTTAGAATGCAGCGTTCTACCGTAAATAAGTAACTGAAACTATACCAAATAACTTATGTAAAGGAAACAAAAATACAGGAAAATAATCTGTGAAAAAAGGAAGATCTTCTGTATTATAAACATCAATAAATAAACGTTATTATAAAAGGATTTTGTATAAAAATCGAGAGTCATTACCCTGCGGCAGGTAGGAAATAAAAATGGCTCTTATCAATTTAAATAATATTTTAAAGTTCTGCCTTTATTACTGAAACAGGTCAGTATTTTATATAAAGGCGGCCATAGTGTAGTGGCTAAGATGTCTGCTTTCTATGCCGGAGACCCGAGTTTGAATCTCGACTTGCAAAATAATAATGAAATTAAAAAAAAAAAAAACTTTTACGTGGTGGTCGCCCCTCTCGAGAAGGCAATGGCAAACCATCCGTAGTATCATGCCTAGTACCCAGCATTAAACTGTAACTCTCCTCTGACTACGGAACAATTAAAAAGGCACCAACCACAGGCAAAGGCGAGAGAGTCACTTACGTCTTTATCGGATATGGCACTATATATATATATATATATATATATATATATATATATATATATATATATATATATATATATATATATATATATATATATATATATATATATATTTATATATATATATATATGTATATATATGTATATATATATATATATATATATATATATATATATATATATATATATATATATATATATATATATATATATATATATATACATATATATACATATATATATATATATATATATATATATATATATATATATATATATATATATATATATATATATATATATGACATGATTTCTATTGTTATAGCAAATAGGCCAACATTATGTTGGCATTTTATTTTATTAAAATCTCCTTCTTAGTTCGCCATGTCCGGATAATGATTGGCGATCTAAATGGGTAGTCCTGGAAACTGCATCTCTAAAAATGTCTATTGCAGCAGTAGTTCTGTAGATTTGATCATTCGCCTAAGTACGTCAGCATTTGTTACTCTATCCACCCATAATATCCGTAGAGTCTTTCTATAAACATATATTTTGAAATTTTTGAGTCGTTTCTCGGTACTGGGATCAATAGTTAAGCCATACAGGAGTACCAAAAAAACATAGCATCTCATCATACCCACTCGTAAGTCTAGACTAAGGTCCGATCTAGTGAAGAGATTTTCTATGTTCATGAAGATCTGGCGAGCCTGCTCGATCTAATCTCTATTTTTGAATTATACTGGCTATTAAGTAGTGTGCTCAGATATGTAAAAGACAAAACCTGCTGGATTCTCTGTAAATTAATAATAAAATTCGCATCACCGTGTGATTTTGAAAACGCAAACAGCTTGGTCTTTCTTATATTTATATGTAGTTTAAATTGCTCACACCGACGAACTATGGGATTCATCATGTTTTGTAGATCAGGTAAATTAATAGCCACAATAACGGTGTCGTCTGCATATCCTAGGTTGTTAATCATAATGCCATTTACTTTAATTCTCATTCTAATCTAGGCCAGAGCTTCTTTGAAAAGAGCCTCCGAATAGAGGAGACAAAATGCAACCCTGTAGCACTTTTTTTTTTTAAGTGAAGCGTCTTCCGACAGGCTTTGTTCGATTTTCACTTTTGGCGTCTGATATAAACTGGATATGGTGGGGCCTTACAATAGACAATGAAACCCGTAAAAACATTTACGTTTACGTTCCTGTATTGTTGTGTTAAAACATTAAGAGCGAAAAGCACCCTACGCGTGCCAAAACAATTTCTGTATCATCCATCTGAGAATCACATTTTCTATATATATCTGTACGAATTATCAAATTAATACATGCAAACTAAAACTCATCCTACGGTAGCTGTCAGAATGAGAAGAATTAGACTTTTTAGAAATGATAATAAACTTGGATTTCAGCCAGTCAGATGGAATCTGGTCTGAATAGCATTAAACAATGATGTTAAAATATCAAGACCTGTTCCCTCTTCTTCTGCTATGATCTTAATTAGTTCGACGTAACTGTTATCTGGACCAGTAGGTTTTTCGCGCTTCTGGGCCCATATTCCATGAGTAATTTCGCCCTTAGTCAGAGGAGGCCCATTTTCATTTATTTCATTAACTATGGACGGTGGTTCGTTTAGTCTATCGTCGTTAAAAAGTTCTTCGATATAATCCTTCCTCCTCTTAAGCTTGGCTTCAATTCCTGTAATCATTTTATTGTTATTGCTTGTTTCCAATTTCTGTTTGTCAGTTCATTTACTCCCTTGTGTAAATTAAAGGTATGGTGTTTGGCTTGTAGTAGTTCGATCTCGCTGCATTTTTTAGATATCCATTGTTCTTTTGCGTCCCTACACTTGCGGCGAGTTATCTTGTTAAGTTTCCTGCATTGGTCCAGGAGCCTTTTACAGGTTTGGTCCTATCCATAAGAGTCATATTTCATATGTCATTCATTCCCTCTTCCTTCACACCAAGTGCATGCTCTTGAATGTCTGTGAGTATGTCCTTTATGTCAGATCAAGTTTCTTATATAGATGTTATGCCTGATGTGATTTCTTTGAGCCAGTTTTCGATTTTCATAACTATCTGCCTTGTGATTTAAGGATCGCCAGCGCTAGGGTTTTTACAGACTTTACGTAATAATAATTTCTCTTTCCATTAGAATAAAATCAATTTTACTTCTGGTGATCATGTTCTTGTTGTCTGTCGGTGATCATGTTCTTGTTGTCTGTCGGCGATTTGCAGGTGTACAATCGTCTTAAACGACGCTAAAAAATCGTTCGGTGTACAAAATTATCAGCCTATCTCCACGAGAATTTCTTTCACCTAGGCCATCATTTACCTCTGAATTATCATCCGATCCAACTCCCACATTGGCGTTAAAATCACCCATCACCATAGTCACTCTTCCTTTTTTTGTGCGGTGTAAGACTT
Source organism: Pachyrhynchus sulphureomaculatus (assembly GCA_019049505.1). Taxonomy (NCBI): domain Eukaryota; kingdom Metazoa; phylum Arthropoda; class Insecta; order Coleoptera; family Curculionidae; genus Pachyrhynchus; species Pachyrhynchus sulphureomaculatus. The sequence goes on from JAHKBH010002191.1 coordinate 5,085, forward strand.
CGTCCAAGTTGTTATAAAATTGTCCTGCTTCGTCGTCAGATTTGTTATTTGTTAGGGCATAATATGCCTGAATAATATTTAGTATTCGGTAAGATATTTGTAATCTTATCAGTACAACCCGGTCACAAGGAAGTACAAAATCAATTACTGTCTTGATTGCCTTTGATGATCACACCTGTACCATATCTGTTATTCCGATCAGTATCACCTAAGTAGTATATGGGACATTTCACGTGAAGCGGACAACCAAAAAAATGTGAGATGTTTAAATTCTTTCCAGTTTAGTTTAATTATACTTCTGTTAACCCTTATTGTGAATTTAATTTGATTCTCTTATGCGAGGCCTATTTTCCAAGTTACGGACTTCCGAAGATTTGGCGAAGTATCAGATATACCGTATTTTAAGACCTGCTACTCAGTTAAATAAACTTATGCAAAAGTAAGTTATCAATGATTTATTTAATATATAGAGCGCTCTTTTCAGCCATGGCAGTAATTTCGAAACTTGATATAGAAATAGAAAACCGGAAGTTAACATTTTAGTTTAAATTTTGGTCAACTTCGACCATTTTAATTATTTATTTAAATACCTCAAAAAATTGCCTAAAATATATAGAAAATTCTTGCTCAGTTGCTAATAGGATCTACAGACGTTTAGGAGTTAGACAATTTAAAGTACTATGGCGCCGTGCTAAACCGCGCTTGCTTATGTTGATCGCCTTATGGGATAACATTAATTAAAATGTAAAAATTTCAATACTAGTCTTTCTTATGCGTATTACTGATATAAATATAATTTTTTAAACACTCGATATTTTTTCAATGTTTAATAATAATATTTTGTTACTTTAAAAGTTTGCTATTTAAACTGCTGGTACTTGTTCGGTTTACTATGAGATATTTTTTGGTATCGTACTATGCCATCTCTCACTCCTTAAAAATTTCACTGATCATTAGAGTTATATGCTAGAAAGAGAAACGTAGATGTGACGTCATTTTAAAACTTTTTCCGTTGTTTAGTTTCAGCTATTGCTTCTGTGAGTGAACGAATTTTCTTTATTGTTATGGCTCCACACGGTGATCGATGTTTTAATTCGTTTCACTTAGCTTGTCATCAAAAACGTTAGCAGAAAAGTGGAAAGTTTCAACTAGTTTTTACATGTGTGCAGCCTGCAGAAAACGACTTTTATGTGAAACGCCGACATCAGCCCATGACGATCTTTTGCAGTTCAGCCAAACGTCTAGTGAAGGTTCGCAAAAAATTAAAGATAAACCATTTATTCTCAAAGAAAGCAAGTACAGAAATAACACAAACAGACGACACTACACTCGGACATCAAGAAATTTTGGAGCAGCTTAAGGAAAAATGTAATGATCCATCCACATCTAGCGCAATGAAAACTATGATACTATTGCACCTAAATCATAGAGTGAAAATAGATTTGTAGAAGGATGCCATGGATCTAGACGACACGCGTAAAAGGCAAAGCAGCTTGTTAAGAAATGCGGAATTTTATCATCACCTAAACCACATGGCGGTCGAAAAGTGCTACCTAAAACTTAACTTTAGTGAGATCTTTTTATCTCAGAGAAGATAATAGTCGGGTTATGCCAGTAAAGAAAAAAAAACTAGACGATGGTAAAAGGACTTACTTGCAAAAACAACGAATTATGTGCAATATTGATGAGCTCTATCAGAAATTCAAAACTGTAAAAATGTATACTTGGTGGCGATTCTGATACACACCTTGTTTGTGTTTTTAGTTACCATCAAAATGTTAAACTGATGTTTGACTCTTTTACCGCTGGAACTGAGATTCATCTTTCGAATTATAAAGAGTGCCTGCGAAAGATGATGTGCCGTAATCTGACGCCGATTTGCCATTTAATGACTGAAAAATCACCTCCAAATGAATGATGCAACTGTTGTCCTGGCTTAGATGCAGTTCGTAAACATTTGAAAATGTTATTTGATGACAATCCAGTCACGAACGTTCAGTTAAAGAATAGGTTGGTACAGGTTGCTTTACGATAGCAACTTAAATACTTCCCATTGATGATTTTGTAAATAGCTTATAAACTGCTTTGGATATGTTGAAACCCTACGCCTACATTACTAAACAGCAAGCGCATTATTTTAAAAGACTAAAAGGCACAATCCCTGAAGGTGATATTCTCGATTTTGCTGAAAATTACAGTTTTGTAGTACAAGATTCTGCACAGATTTTCATTGGAATAATGAACAAGCCACCCTCCGAACGTAAGTGATTTATTACAGTGAAGAATAGGATATAATTAAAAATTATGATATCAGATGATTTAAAACACGATACTGCCTCATTCTTCGCATTTCAAAAACGACTGCACCAATATATTCCAAGTAAAAATATAATAGTATTAAAAATACTGTACATTATAGACCGAGCCTCAAAACACTTTAAAAATAGATTTAATTTCGCGAACCTTTTTCATCATAAGGAACATTTTGGTACTGACGCTGAAATTCATTTTCACGACATGTCTCACGGAAAATGTCCATGTGATGGTCTTGGTGGGAACCTCAAATGGTAGAGACTCGTGCAAGTTTACAGCTGCCTGCAAATAGAGCCATCATTATCCCTAGGCGTTTAAGCGAGTGGGCAACATCGTCTTTGCTTTCAACTGCAATTATCTATTGCAGTAAAGAGGACATTCTGCAGCAAAGACTTTTTCTGAAACCTCGCTTTGATTCTGCTGTTACAATTTCAGGAACCAAAAACTACCATGCCGTCTTTCCAACGAATGACGGTTTCACAGTAAACCGAACAAGTACCAGCAGTTTAAATAGCAAACTTGTAAAAATAGCAAAATATATAGAATTGCAAATATAGAGTGTGGTTTGTATTTTCCCCTTATTAAACACTAAAAAAAAATCAATGGGTTTTTAAAAAAATACATTTATATCAATAATATGTATAAAAAAGACTAGTTGAAAAATTATAACGTTTTAATTAATGTTACCCAATAAGGCGATCGACCTAAGCAAGCGCAGTGAGCGCGGTTTAGCTCGGCGCCATAGCCCTTTAAATTCTCTATCTCTTAAACGTCTGCAGATCCCATTATGAAAGTTAGCAAGAACTATCTATACATTTTAAACAATTTTTTGAGGCATTTAAGTAAATAATTAAAATGGTCGAAGTTGGTCAAAATTTAAATTAAAATGTTAACTTCCGGTTTTCTATGAGAAAAAGAAATGAAATTTCGAATAGTTTCATATTTATATATTTATATATATATATATATATATATATATATATATATATATATATATATATATATATATATATATATATATATATATATATATATATATATATATATATATATATATATATATATATATATATATATATATATATATATATATATATATATATATATATATATATATATATATATATATATATATATATGAAACTAGTCTTGAGTGATGAAATCATATATTGTTTTAAAAATAGGCTGTCCAATTAATTAAAAATTGTTACCACACAAGTAATTAAAGAGCCTCATTTGTCATTTAATCATATTATCGACATTATTGTAAATTTAAAATGTTTCACACGGTTTGGTAAAATTTTTTATTAGCGGAAATAATTCATTTTTCAAAAAGTTCTTTTCATTGAGGACTCCACTTAAAACTCAGCTTTCGTTCTTATCCAAATTGTATTTTTATGTCAATCTCATAATTTTCTAAAATGTCTAATGTAAATAATATAGATTTGATGCAAGTTTAAATAATTATTTGTGTTCTATTTCATTTATAGATATAAATATTAAGTTAATATTAATAAATTTATATTTATATCTATAAATGAAAATAATTAATACTTTATTATGAACAAGTCACATATTTTAAAACAGGTAGCAAATATTTCATATCAAAATAATAATAGATTATTAATTATTAAGTTTATTACTTTAAACAATAGGTTATGATACATGGCAGAAAATATAAATAAATGCCTAGATGCCAGTGATGGTGCGCCCAAAGGACGCTATGTGTTTAAGTGATGATACAGGTATTGAAAATATTGAAAATATTTTGTCCCATACATATGTAATTTCGACAGCACAAATTTAGATTTTGTAAGTAGCAAAAAGATCTTTTATATTCAGTTTATATATTATATTCTATTTTATTATATTTATTATATTCGTTCTATCAAAAATAAGAAGAGTTTCTAGCGACTTAAATTATAGGTAGTATATTTTGCCTAAACATTGATAGAAAATCTAAAAATTCTTGCCTTAAATAATTATCGTGTGTTGAGAAAGTGTTGATTATCATTGTTATCTGCTTGGATTCCTTTTTTTCTAAAAAAAATTGAAAATTTTATTATATTATCTCCCAGTTTAAAAAGATGTTTATGTGACAATTTTAATTTTAATATCTTAAAAGATTGAATGATTATTATGAGTTTGTGTCACTGCTTAATTTAAAACTGACGATTTTTACACTACAATGATAATATAATTACGAATGCAAACTCAAAACCCTTTTTTATTATCATATCTACAGCATAGGACTTTTAGACCATAATCAACAATTCCAATATTACACGTAATAACTTTACATATTATTTATTCCAAAATAATAAAAGACGTTACACACATCGCGAAAAGTATAGGTATTAGGCATAAAATAAAAATGTCAGAAGACATGCGAAAACTGTATAGAAAATGGTAAATAATGAAACTGGTCGAAGGAAATAGTTAAAATAACCGGTCGAGTGCAAGTTGGACTTGCGTAACTAGTGTTCCGTACGTTGATTGCTTTTAAAAGAAAAAAAAATTGTTGCCGAAGTATAAAATGATCAATGACTTCACAAAATACATACCAAATGAGTTTTCGACAAAGTTTTTTCTCGATCTTTAGTGAAAACTGATGACCTTGATTTTTTTTTATATATACCAGATGAATTATTAAAGGTAATGCACTCGTGATAATTTTTGTTCAATCTACACCCTGTAGAGAATATTCCAGAAAGTTTTCAAAAATTTTTGATTAGTACTTTTCAAGCTAAGGAGGGGGAAGCGATTTTTCAAACTTCTTTAAAAATAATATAAAGAGAATTGTACGCAAGTATTACATTTTATATATTTTTGAACTTGCCTTTTTAGAAGCTTTCATTTGATATCCCACTCAATGACCTGGTAAAAAAAAAAATTTTCACTTTCGATTTCACCCCCCAAAACTGAACTCCAAGTCCAAATTTAACTTTCAAAACTACACGGCTCTGATGAGGCTATCAATTCCTATATTAGTGCCAAATTTCAACTTTCTATGTCAAATAGTTTCGAAGAAAATCGGGCGTGACAGACAGATGGACGGACACCGAAGTAGAGAGAAAAGAATGTCGGATAAAGTAAACATTGCTTTAAATTTTAATACTCTTTTTGTTACTTTTACTTTTGCTTACTTACTATTACCGAACAAAAGTCCTGTTCACAACATTTTTGGGATCGTATAGTGAATATGGAAGTCACAAATTAAATTATTTGGTTAAAAAATGTTATTCAGTTGATAATGACGAGATATTATTAGATTTTATTAAAACCCATATAGATATTCTATCCTCCGTTCTGACTCATTAAACTGAAGGGTGCTTTCAAAATCAGTTTTTCAAAATTTAAAAAACGACATAACCCATTACCGTCTAACTTCACGAGCTAATGTTGTTACAAAAATTATCGAAAACGCTATACACATTCGCTTGGGGTGATTAGAATGTGACAAGGAAAGGTTAAACTCTTAATATGATTTTAAGGTTTTATTTATCAAGGAAGAAGTATTCTTCTTAAAATTTTAATGTATGATTTGATATGCGTGCTAAGGAAAAATTAGGTTTTTGTTATAGTTAATCGTAGAGTTTTATGGTAAACCTTAAAAATATGTTGTGAGAGAAGGAGTATTGATTTGGTTCAATTCATATTAGTCTAGTCGAAAACAGAACGTTTGTATATGTTAGTGATTTGTATGAATCTAATCTGATGAATGTGACCACTACAATTTCTTTGATTGCTGCTATTTAGTGTTTATGTTAGTAGTCTTCCCAATCATTTTATGGCAAAAATAGTAATGTAGTAAAGTAATGACTTTCCCAAAGAATAAGAGGCAGCAACCAAAACATGAATCGATGGGTTGCTGCTAACAAGCTAAAGGTTATTGTTGATAAAACCAATTGTTTAGTCTTTAAATTTTGAACCTTTGTATAAAAACACCAATTTTCAATTATAAAATCAATATCATCTGGATAATCGAAATCCCCGGATAAACGAATCACAATTTTTTATTGATTAAATGTGCTAGGTAGGAATGCTAATTAAGAAAAACTGGGTAGAAGATATTATTTTTAATAAGAAACAAATGTTTTACATTATTATTAATTTTCAATATGTACACAAATGTTCATAATACATATATATTGAATTTTAATTTAGAAAAAAATCAAAAATTTTACTTTGTTTTTATCATAGATTTCTTTTCTAATATCTGTTCTCATAGCCTGTAACGCGATGATTTTGCTATAATCGGCGTTCTTCTGCTCAAAATAATTTAACAGACGTTTCATCGCCTCTAATGCTTGGTTGTGTTTAATTTTCTTCGTTTCCAAAACGAATATTCGTTGTTATCGCTCTCGTTTCCATGGTCAATCGGTTTCTGTTAGTTTTTCGAAACCCTCTTCGTTCATGTCACTTTATCATATCACGCTTGTCAACATTGATGAAATCCGGGAGAGCTTTTGCAAGTCCGTTTCAATATCTTCTGAGGTTTGCTGGATTAAATCTTCTTGTTCTAATATTTTCGCCCCTGAAAGTTTTAATGTTGTAGGGGGTAAATTTATCCAGGCATCACACACAGCAAAAATAACATCTTTTATTGTCCACTACTTTAGGATTTTCTTATTGACTCGGTGCTACTATTTTCGTCGAGTAGAAATCGGAAGAAATTTTTTTGTATCTTCTTTTTAAAGTTGATATTACACCTTGATCCATCGACTGGATTAGTGACGTTATGTTCGCTGAAAGATAAGATGAACGAAAATTTGTTCATCTTTGGTGGCCAAGACTGATTTAGCTGGATGGGATGGAGCATTATCGTTTTTAAACCACGACGTACAAGTTGCTTGATTCATCCGAGCTTTTGGATGATTATAATAATCGCAAGTATGACTTCTAATTTCGGTTCCTTTTTTTGCCTCACCTATAATAATTAATTTTAACTTGTGTTCTCCTGAAGCATTAGAACAAATCATAATTTTGTCTTTCTTTGCTGGATCTGTGACCAGGAACAGATTATTTGGACTGAGCTGCTAAGGTTTTTGAAGGAAGCATTTTCCGAAACAATCCTGATTCATCCGCATTATAAATTTGATA
>JAHKBH010002191.1:17500-25000 GCA_019049505.1 Pachyrhynchus sulphureomaculatus
ACTATACTATGTTTTGATAGTTATGATAATTTGAGACCTTGATCTCAGTTAAACACATCTTTATATAGCGACAAAAATAAAAACATGCTGAATTATAATTATCAAAACTATCAAACATTTGATAAAACAAATTGCGATCAACTAATTATATATTCACAAGAATATCAACGTATTATTTCATACAGTTTTGTTATTAGTGGTAATTCTGCTACTTTAACAGAAGAATTTAACCCTCCGATATATCTGGACGAAAATAGTGATTATGTTATTGAACTGATAAATTTTGAGACCTTTAATAATCTAACCGTTATGCCCCCCCCCCTAATTAGCTGCGAATGAGAAGATATAATCAAATATTTACAAAATAATTACCCTAAAAACGGTATTAATTTTAGCATTTTTGCAAATAATAATTCCTTACGTACATATCTTAAGTCATCAATTTTGATAACCTTTCATGATGGAACGATGGTAAAGGGTTTAAAAATAAACAATTAGAACGAATGTAGAACATATATCAGACTACCCTGTAGAAATTATTAAAGTAAATTCAATAAATGTTGAATGTAGTATCGCTAAAAATATCTTAATGGTGAACCAGTTCGTTTAATACATATTTTTTCCTAGTGTAACACCTGGTATTTTAAAACCAGGTGTTACATTGGAAATTAGAATAATCACAAAGTCTTATATATTTTCCAAGGAGGCTTATTTAGTAATAAATCAAACTCAAGGCAGTTAACACCTATCATATAAATCGACAAGTTGATGAAATACTTGAATTTTAAAGAAAATATTTTTTTTGATGAATTAAATTTAGGCTGGGAAGTACTTTCTTTCAAACAAAGCTAGGACATAATGTTAAAATAAGAATGCAATAAACAGAGAAATATCCTCTACCTCGCAAGAGTGAGATTTATTTCGAATTACAAATAATTAGAGAAGATAATACTGCATTAAAAAACACCATATATGTTTCAAATGGTGTTACCACCGATTCTGTTAGAAATATTGAAAAAAATTTTACGCATAAGGGCTACATGTCTTATCGACAAAATGAGAGTGAAGAGTTAGGAAATGCAAGATGGTATCCAAAAACAAAATCAGAAGAACAACAGATCGGTGATAAGAGAAAAATTTTTGTATGTATCCCATTAAAGATGTATTTAGGATTTTTTGAAGATGACAATAAAATAATTTTAAATTCCCAACAAGAACTTATTCTCGCAAGAAGTAATGATGATGACCTAAATTTTTTTAAAAAAAGATCCATCCACTAAATGGCATAAAGTGGCGGGCAATTCAAAGTTTAAATAACAAATTCAATTGTGCCCACTGGGTTCAATATTCAACAAAAGGCATATTTTCTGAAAGTTTCAAGCTGATCGGTTCACTTAGTCGGCCTGTTCAATAAAAACAAAAAAAAAACAGTTTTTTGTTAGTTTTTCAATTTTGTAGGTTATGTACACATTTGAGCGACTTAAAGCTAACGAGGATTTGTTGGAAATTTCATTACGAAGAGTTTGTTTTTTTTTTGTCTCGATTCGACATATATAATCGGAGTTATTCGCATTTTAAGCTCAACAAACAAGTGTTTCGAGATCCAATAGAACAATACTCCTGGTGATACCCCAGAGAGAATAAAATCGTAATATTGCTGTATCTAAACTGTGCAATTTCAAATGCTTTTTTAACTGCACTATAATTGCTTTCCAAAATATTAGACATAATATTGTAAAAGCTGATATGAGTAAATTTGATCATTGTGAAATAAGAAATATAAATGTTATTTAAATTTTGAAAGATACCTCTATAACGAACTCCAGCTTGATTTTAAAAATAATAAATATGCTGCACTCTGTGAAATATTTACGGATTGCTGTCAGGTATATTATAAGTTGCCAATAGAACCTATATTTCATCCAACAGAATTTAAGCCCAATGCACCTATTGTCAATATTAACTGCCTACTTCAACAAGATTTATGACGGAGTGGTCCAGTAACAATGAGGATTGAATTCGAAACAAAGGAAAAACTTCCAGCTAAAACAACGGAATATTGTCTAGTAATACACGATAAAATATTTGGTTACAATCCGAAAATAGTAAAATAACTTTAAATTTTATCACCATCCTTGAATATATATTTATTATACAAATTTAAAAAAAAAACAGTTCTATTTATGTCTTTGTCTGAAAAAAGATTATTGAATTGATGATTGAATATTTTCTAAAAATATGGTAAACAATTAATAGTTCATCAAAGGTTAAAGTATGTTTTTAATATAATAGAATAACGTCAAGAAGATAGAGGAATGCTGCAAAAAAAATTTTATGTTCAAGAAATTCTCGAATTTAAAGATTAATTAACATTATTAAGAATAAGATGCTTGTTATGGATACACAGGAATTTCTGGATGAGAAAAATTAATATATTTCTAAAGAATTTGCTGCTTACGATGGAGAGAAAATAAGTCATTATTTCACACCATCGCACATACAATCAATTTACCAAGGACACACTATTTGTCTATGTTAAAGGAAATCAAAAAGCAGAGTATATTAAAAAAAATATTCAACAAATCCTGTAACTCAGCTAAATGATTAACCGACTTTAAGAAGTTTAATACCAAAATGTATTTATCACTCAAAGTCGCCATATATCCGTGCTTTGTCAAATGTATAATAATTTTTTTAAGAAAAAATAAACCAAATTAAATATATTTATAAATGTTTTATTGTATAGCATATAATGCTACAACCAGTATGCAAAATAAAGTCTTATTTACATGTATTTTTAATTAATGCAATATTTTCATCTAATCCTAACAATTTAAACTCTACCAATAATTTTGATAAGTTTTTGGTTTTTAAATAATCTTTACATGCTTGTGATGCTTTTTGGCATAGTGAAATATGATCTATTAACTCAAAATATAATGACCACTGTTGAGCTTCAGTTTCTTCACCAGCTAATGAATACTATCTAGAACATGCCTCTGGCATAAGAAACTGTTCATACATTTCCATCACTAATGTCTCCATTTTTACACAAAAGGTTTTAAAAGTTCTTTCACAGTATTTTAGTATGCTGAAAGTTCTAAAAGGTATTGTTCAGTCTCACTGATATGTTCTGACACAACGGGATCTTGAATATAGTTTTTCAAACTGACTATTTCGGCAAAGAGTCTATTTTGTGGTTATTGTGTTGTTTGTTCTTGTATTGTTTAATTCCTTTACAAATTCCAATATGTTTAGTATTTCAAAATAACGATCACAAGATTCTATCCCATCTAGACGTAAATTTGTAAAATCTTTGTAATAATTGGGCTAATCTAGTCTACCTACTAATGTATTTTCAGTGTCGTTTTGACTTGACAGTTGTGTTTATTTTCATAACTTTTTTAACTGCCAACTTCTAATCGTCTTCAGACAGTTCACTTGCAACTGCGCCCAACTGAAATTGTTAATTTGTATAATGACAACTTTTGTGTGGAAAAATCTAGAATATCTCCAGTGTTCACCATTGTCTGTATTATTATCTTTAGGTAACCATACTATCATAAAATAATTGAAGTTATTAAAGCATAAAATAAATAAATTAATATAAAAGTAAGCTAATTTCTTTAAAAATAATTAAATTACTATAAAAGTTATTGAAATTGAATTAGTACAAGACGAATTAAATTCTTCCAAAAGTAAATAAATTAATATAAATGTAATTAAAAACTACTCGTGAGAACAAAATAAATGGGATTACCATAAAATAGTTCCATTACACGAGTTTTTGTGAAACCAATTACTTTGCATCCATAATAAGTAATTTAATTATTTTTCTTCAGAAAACTGGTAACTGGTCATTTACTTTTTAAATTTATCAACGACAGTGTAGATTTATACCAGGATTTCTCAGCGAAACCGTTGGAGTCACTACACACCCACTACAAACACTATTTATTAGATTTATGTATTTTCAAGCCTTATTTGCTTAATTTTATTAAGTAGTTGTAAAGTTTAAAATATTATCTCTCGCTTATGTTCAAAACCCTTTAGAAATTTTATAATCGATTTTGGAAAAATTGAAAAAAAATCCTGTGTACTTATCCAGAATAAAGTTGGGTATTTAAAATTTCCCTACTGTTATATTAGAGAAGTTATATTTTAAAAATAAAGAATAATATATTTAAAATGTCGAAGAAAAAAATATAAGCAAAAATGAAATTAGATTCTAGAATTAAACAATGCGTACGTTTATTTCGAAGAGGTAACTTCAAGTTTTTTTTGGGATTCCTTATGTAGGCAGTTTTCAATTTATTTGTTAAATGAAGCGTTGTTCAACAACGTTAAAGAATTACCAAATTAAAATGAGTTTATTTTTGGCTTTAAATTTATAAACTTGACTTTTTTATACATTGTAAGCAAATATAGTTGATGTGTGATTAGTGTTAAAAATGTCTATTTCTGCTTCTATTTTACTGCTGCTTGTTAAATAAAAATATACCTAACTCACACAGTATATTTTGAATTTAAAGGTATAGTATATACAAAAGTTTGCAACAAGCAACAAAGGAAATAGCTACCACAAACAAATTATTTAAAAGCATTCATTTTCCAAATTATTAAATTTTTAAGGCAATCTTACCTACAGTATTATTTTCAAAATACAGTGAATGGTAATTTCAAATTAACTGTTCTTAAATTTATGAAATATAGTAGTACATAAACAAATTTTTTAAAAAGAACTTAGGGGCTTTGAAAACGAATAACTCATCAGTATAACTGTCTTTTGACCGACGAGTGATAAATAAATAACCGATTTACGTAACTTTGAATTCAAAATTCAAGACTTTTATAGTTTGCATGTATGTAAATAATAAGTTAACTCAAAACGTTACTAACACTATTTCCCAATTATTTCTCTAGCAAATAGGCCCTATATTTGACTTGACTCATCACCCTCCTCGTATATATTTCATAAAGAAATAACAATTAAAATCAACTAGTTTTCTTAATAAAACATAAGAACAAAATAAAATATCACTTATATAAACCACTTCTCTTAATACCGAAAATAAAGAAAGCTGTTTAAATTAAGATTAAAAATAATTAAAAATGAGATTTTTCCGCTTGAAGACCCCTAAAAAACAGTAACATAAAATAGCATATTTGAAATATCCTGAAATATACTATGCAAATCACAATGTCATCCCCTCTATTTACTTTGTTAAATTAGGTACACTTTAAACGCACTATTTTTCTTACACTTATTTTATAATTTAATTCAAAATAATTCTACTAAATACTAAGATCTTTAGTAATCAAATACAGTGAAAAAGAAATATTTCTTTTTCAATCACATTTCTCTACATACTGTTTTAATTAAGATACTCATAACATAAAATATTAAAAATGATTAATAACACAAAAAATTAGAAACTATACCATCTAACCCCTTTGACTACTCTATACGAATGGTATTAAAAAACAAGCTGCTTTCCATCATGATACTTCAAAGTTTGCTTACATGAAATAGTTCACCGTGAATGTTTAGTTTACAATATCTTCAAATATCAATCTCAGATTCTGTACTCCCAAATTCTCAAACGTAACCTGTCACCTTGCTATTAGTAATACATACTAATAATATACCTATTCAACAAAAATCACCGACTGAACCATTTCCCCTTAGCAACGAAGTATTAACGTCTACAACAAATTCAGTTTTATAACCTTTGCCTATTACTCGTCATGACGAGTAGTCATGTAGTAGCTTATCCAGACTGTGAAGAGTGAATTTGTACATGACAAATTCACTATTCATAGTCTGGATGAGCCACTACAATTTTACGCTCAGTTATTGGGACGCTTTGTTAGTTAGAATTTTCTTTCCAAGGATCCTTTATGTGAAATTCCATATAAAAATCTTATTACTCGTTCTATTATTGGTCGTTACACTGTAGCACTGTCTTCTCAAATAGATGATTCTGCGTTTTCTAATCCTTCCTATATGTTTTCTCGTTATTTTTTAAGTTGAAGGGGCCTTTTCATGCCTTATTATTATATTTATTTGATGTTTTGGTATAAGCCTTCCTTGAATTTGAACTGAGATGGAATTAGCTTTGCGTTTTAAGGCATAGGTATTTTCAAATCTCTCAGTGCCCGATAGTGTGTCTGAAATCTTTATATTTCCCTAAAGAATACTTGTCTTATTTTTCCTATTCTCACATATGGCTGTGAGTCATGAACATTGACAGACTTGGAAAGAAAAACCTAGATGCCACAGAAATGTACTGCGGGTGAAGAATACTTAGGATCCCAGCACGACTGCTCAATTATATCAGCTCAATGTCCAACAACGTATGTCGAGTCGTATCCAAATAGGTTGAGAATAATGCAAAGAGCTAAGGAGAGAAATGGAGTTGGACAGGATATATTGCAAGGGATAAAGATAATAAATTGACATCAAGATTAACCTTTTGGTGGTCTACCCAAACAACACGAGGACGAGAAAGAGCGCCAACGAGATGGGTAGACGATGTGCGCAGAATAGGTAAAAATTATTGGCGTCGAATGGTTCAGAATGGGGACGAGTGGAAGAGCTTGGGAGAATCCTATGTCCAGGAGTGGACGAGAAGTGGCTGATGATGAGGATGACATTAGAACAAGAATTAAAATAATTTCCATATTTTTCAAGACATGTGTACCAGCTTGAAGAAAACGAATATTATAAATAAATATATTGTGATGAGACAAGGAACCTCTGTTCATACTAAATTATGTTGTGCTTGGCGATGGATATGGTCTCGCCGATTTCCGAGATTTCGGGAGAACATTTTTGTTCGTTTATGAATCTACAGTCGTTTAAAGTTTATATATTGGATCGAAATATAAAAAAAAAAATCACAAATTCACTTTGAAATGAAGGTTCCAAAACCTCCTATGCACATATTTATCGATTTTATTTATTATTATTTTTAAATATTCTAATTTATTCTTTCTTATTTAATTTATGGATTTTACTAGTCAATACTACATCCAACAGGTTGAAAATTCTACGACTTTAGTATTTTTTTGTTTAAAACTTTTTCGTAAGAGGCTAGGGAAGCACTTTTAGAAACAGTGCAATTCATTATTGAGGTAGAACTACAGCAATATCAATTTACATATTTCTTATGAACTTTTGTTTTCAAAAATAGTAGTCTATAAAATTAGGAATTGTTTCGAACAAACGTATCATCTGCGAAGCTGTAGATTGGATTCCCGGTCTTTTCCAGCAGATCGTTAATGTAAATGAGAAAGAGAGTAGGACAGTATGGAGCCTTGGGGCACACCGGCGTTGATAGTGAAGGTGTTAGGAAGAAATTCGTCGACTGCTACCCGTAAACAACGCTCCCTGAGGAAATATGAGAGCCACAAACAGAACTTTTCAGACATACCATAAGAGCGTAGCTTAGCCAACAGTCTATCGTGCCAAACACGGTTGAATGCAAGAAAACAATT
>JAHKBH010002192.1:0-5000 GCA_019049505.1 Pachyrhynchus sulphureomaculatus
CTTTTGTCATGTCTACATACATATATGCTGCTTTATCAAACTCTAGTGACTTTTCGTTATTTGTTTTAGGATAAATATAGCATCGATAGTGGATCTGTTTTTTCTGAACCCTTGTTCCTCTTCTTTTGTCTTAATATTCTTTGTCATTATTTCAAAGATAAGTTTCGTGAGTGCTTTCAAGGTGCTATTTAGGAGAGTTATTCCACTATAGTTTTCAGGGGATGCTTTTTGTCCCTTTTTGAATATGGGGATCGTTATGCTCTTTTTCCATTCTTTTGGTATGGTTTTCTGTTCTATAATGCTTCTGAAAAGAACGCTTATTTCTTTGTGTAATTGTTGTCTCCTATATTTCAGCATCTCGTTGGTTATGCTGTCCGGTCCGCGACTTTTTCAATTCTCAAGTTTCAGGGGTTCCATAACTTTATCGACTGTTATTTCTATTGTCGTTTCTTCCTCTTATTCAAAGGTTTGTGATTCTCTACTTTCTACTCCTTTGTAAGGGCTTCTGAAATATGTTGTCCATTTTTCTACTGTAACGTTGTTCGTTTGTACAGTATCCTTCACTTCCTGTTTGTTTCTTCTTAATATTCCTGATATTTTCTTTTGGCTTCCATACATATCCTTCTCCATTCCCTTAGTAAATCTTTCCCAATATTCTTCTTTTATTCTTTTTACTTTTGTGTTCGCTATTTTACGCTCGCTTGCATATTTGTTCCAGTTTTGGTATAGTAAAATAAGAATATTCAGACACTGTTCAGTAATAATCCCCCCACTCTAATATTTTTTCTGACAAATCTTCAACATATTAACATTTACGTCAAAAAGCACAAAATTCTAAATAGACCGGACTCCGAAAGCAGATCCGTATGCAAAATGTGCAAACAGCATTCTGGCTTCTAATCAATGTTCTATAGGTCCCGGATACCAATGTTATCGATGTTGCCAGTAAGAATTATGGTCCAATAATTATCCCCTCCCTCATAAATTGTCCCTAATCCTTCAATAAACAATTGGTTTAAATAGTAATAGTTTACTAGTGTATGATGTATGAATAGGTAATAAGTAAAATAAGAAGTATAGATAGGGTAAACCACCTAGAAGTGTCCCCTGCACCAGTACTCGACCTTCGCGCAGCCTTGTTTCAATAGAAATAGTGTAACAGGCTGAGTATTGGTGCAGGGCTGACTACTGGGTTATTTACGCTACTTAATACGCATTTATTTTTACTGTAATCATAAACATAATCAGTGTTTAATTTTGTTAACAATTTTTGCAATTCTTGTTACAACATTTATATAAAGAAATACAGTTCAATGTTGCATTGTGCGACAATTTGATTGACATTTGCATGGTTTAATTAAGGAATCTGGTAGAGATTTTTTTCATAATTGTTTTGGATATAAGTTACCTTCTAGTAACTCAGAGCCAAATTGGAGGAAATCAATGGGCACAAATGTTGGTTCAGAAGAACTTTTCCATAAACATGCTTGTGCTGAAGCTCTTAAACAGTGTAAGTACAATGTATCAGAGGTACATATTACCCTAGATATATTCAAACTAAAGCTAATATTTTGACATATCAATTTATGACGAAGCTCATCCGCTGTTGTTTTCTTGTTTCGAAATCAGGTAAGTGCAAATTTTTTGCGACTAGTGGTATCACAGCCTATTAGGACGTTACATATATTTTCGTCAAGAGATTCTGCGGCCAAATGGCATTCTAGAACACGGTTTTTGTTAGGGGATCCTACAAGTCACTATCCTCGCAAGTCTATGCGAGAAATATATGCCTAACACAAAAACATCTGTGTCGGGAATATCGCCTCATGATTATTCAGTTCAAAAGCATAAAATATTTGGCAGAACATTTTTGAATCAGCCTCTAAGTGATTAGATTATATATATATATATATATATATATATATATATATATATATATATATATATATATATATATATGGGTTTAACTGTATATATACACAATTATACAACTACGTGTTGTGTTCCCATTCGTCTTCTCCAAACCTCTCTATCGTGGTTTCCATGTCCAGAGCCTTTGGGCTAGCTTGTATCGTTCATTCTGAGTAGGTGTCTAAACCATTTTAATCCTCTATTTTCTATTCTTTGTGTATATGTTTCTGTTGCTGCTGTTCTATTGCGTGTTTCTTGGTTTGTTATGTGTTGGAATTTGGACACACGGCGCTTCTTCTCAGGTAATCCATCTCTATCGTCGTTATTTTTCTTTTATCCTCTTCTTTCATTACCCACAGTTCGCTACCATAACTTAAAACCGATTCTACCATTGTTCTTCCAATTCCCTTTTTGTTTTGTTCCCACCATATTGAGTTAAGAGCTCCTATAATCCTCCTGGCTTTTTGTATTTTATTCTGTATTTCCTTTTTATCTATACCGTTTTTCTTGTCAGTCAGTACTCCTAGATATTTAAATTCCTTGACTTTTTTGACATGTGTATCGTTGTTAATTAAGACATCAAATTCTATTTCAGAGTTCATAACCATATACTCCGTCTTTTCAAGGATCACCTCTAGTCCCCATTCCTTGTAGTCTGTGTATAATCTCTTCAATACATATTCCATATCGAATGCATCTTCTGTTATTATTACTTGGTCGTCTGCAAAGTTTAACGATAATAGGTGTTTATCACTAATGGGGATGCCCATGCTTTGTCAAGTGTGGTTCCATTTCTTTAGAGCGTTGTCTACAAATATATTAAATAAGATTGGTGAAAGGCAACACCCTTGTCTTAGACCTTTTGTAATGTGGATAACTTCCGAGAGACAGCGTCCTTGTTTCACATATCCTATATTTTCATTATATAACTCTTTTATTGTTGTTATCATCACTTCTTTTATCCCTACTGTTCTCAAGACATGCCAAAGTTTACTTCTCGGTACACTATCGTATGGTTAGATTTTAAATCTGTAATTTTAGAGAAAGTTGAACCTTGCAATTTAAAGCTTTTTGTGTGGTCGTCAAACCCACCGCAAATATACAACTCACTCTTTTCGTTGATTTTTACATATGTAGGAGCAAATAAATTTTACTAGTTGTAATTTATTTTCAGTATTCAAAAAAAAATCTTTATCTACAGCAATTTTTGTGAAAGGACCTGAAATGAGTAGACAAAAGTGGCATTATTTTTTCAAAAAACGCTTCTGCGAATTCACCGAATGTATCGAACCTTTTGAATTGTATCTGATTGACGAGTGACATGTCATCTACAATATAAAGTTTTGAATTATTAGAGCCAATAATTACTTCTAAAGGGTGGTTGCCAAGCTCATGCTTGCTTTCGATTCCAAGAGCCAAAGTTGATTTAAGCGACTCTCCATAAAAACAGATATTTTGGATAGTCCAATATTTCTTGTGATGTCAATATTTTGAGGTCAAAATCGCGTTGAGAAGGTAACATGAAAGGATGGAATTGTTTATTGGAACTTGTATTCTTAGTTTGTTTTGAGCAATCATCAAAAATATAAAAAGGCGTTTTCTTTATAGGGTCAAATACAATTTCTTTTTTTAATTTCAAACGTTCTTGCTCAAATATATTAATCAATTATTCTCCAGATTATTTAATATTCAGCAAACATGGTGACGTTGCTTTTCAGCCACAGCACTAGTATAGATGTTGTAAAGTACATTGTTCTCGTCATTTGCCTTGAAAGGGTTATAGTCCTTCAAAGTTAAGAACAGACTTTGGACATCATTTTTTGTCTTTGGCAATTCTTTATTCATTCCACTCATTATGGACCTTAGAATCAATATTACCTGTAGCATCCATCTTCGCATTGCTTCTTCATTTTGTATTATACCAACAAGACCTCCAGTCACTGTAGAAGACCGATTTTAAAATTGTTCTAGAGCTAAATCACAGCCAACAGAATTAAATTTCCCCTTGACTTGTTTCACTGAAAGCATTCCCTTTGCACACTATATTCTGGATCATATAGCTTATCGAACTTTATATATATATATATATATATATATATATATATATATATATATATATATATATATATATATATATAATTTTAATTAAAAAAAATTAAAAAACAGGAATAAAAATAAGAAATAATCAATTAAAAGAATATATATAGAATATTACTAGTAATACCATATTTAATGATGTTCTCGCTTTGAAGCAGATTTCGCAAACAAACATAAATCTTAATTTTTAAAAATCAATATCAACTACTAAAAATGAGTAAAATTCACATTTCAGCAGTATGCAATTTAAATTGTTTATAAGCTTTATTTTCACATTATGACACTGAATTAAAACCAAATTAAATTTTAAAATATGCTTATAAAAAATTTTTAGAGCCTTTTGATAGACTTTATAGGCTAGGAATCTGTCCTCCAAAAATTTTGCTTTGACTAGGAATAAAGTCGACTTTACATTTGATTGATGTCACCTTTTTAGGAATTAAGCATTTTAAAAAGATATAAAAACATAATCACATCGTAGATAATGTGTTAGGAATATATTAGTTACTTTTTTTGAATTTGTGACTTATATTTTCTCGGTTTTATAAAACAATTGTTTGGATCGACAATATTTAATCTTAACGAATTCAGATCTTAAAATAATTCAGTTATATATCGTAAATAAATACAGTATGTTGTAAGTATGCTAAAAATTAAAGTCTGTAATATTAACCTAAATGCTTGGTAGTAAAAAACCAGTTTTTTATTTCCCTTGCCATAGCGAAGTATTTTATTTGAGAAAAAATACTCTCCGAGATTCTTGCGTTTCTTTACGTTTTAGGGTGTCTAGATTACGAGAAACATAGATTTCCGTCAGCCTATCGTCCTTTCTGTCTGTGTGCCTGTTGGTACTAAAACTCTTAAACGAAACGAGATATCGATTTCAAATTGGTTATATATGTAATATCTGAAGTAGGAACGAAACCTATATATTTTAAGCAATATCGCTATAGGGGGGAGGATGAAAGGGTCGAGATATTTTATGTGATTTC
>JAHKBH010002192.1:10000-25000 GCA_019049505.1 Pachyrhynchus sulphureomaculatus
TCGAACAGCCTTAAGCCAGCCGACGTCACAGTGAGGGGGCGCCAGGTGTTTATGTTATCATAATTGCCTCCCGACTTAGGAATTAATATGGTTCTGTTCAACCTCCATTCACTAGGTATTGTAGAAGAGAACAGGATGAGGTTGAACAGAACAAGCAATTCATCCTGAGAAGACCCTCTCAGGTCTGAAATCCCGATTCCGTCGGGTCCTTTTGCGTCCGACTGGCGAGCATTGCGAAAAATCCAAGACGGGTGTGTACAAGTCGTGTTCGTGCAATACGGGATCGGAGATAAACTCCCCATCGGGTGGCGACTGATCCAAATATTTGGTTATAGGTCTCAAAGGCTACATTAGCCGTGAAAGAAAGGGGTGACGGACAAGTGTACAGGGTGCCAGCCAAGAGACCTTCAGCCAACCTGGACCTATCTTTTTGTATAATCGCTGAACGAACGCGTAACGCTTTTTGCTGTTCTCCAGGTTGGGAGGATCCCCCGGCCCACCCCGACTCCCATTAACACTATTCGGTCTCTCGCCGACGGTGAGGCTTCATAGCCGGTTAATAGAGCCCTGAAGCTGCTCTACCGTCGTCGAAGGATCGAGAATGAACTGAATGGGTAAAATCCAAGTCGCCGGCAGCGTTACTCTGGCTATTAGATCGCCCAGGAACTCCCGCACACAATCGCTAGGGGGCGACGGCGGTGACGGCGATGGTGCATCATGCGATTCCAGAATCGGAGAAGGAGGGAATGGAGGAGACACCGGAGGACGTACATTCTCCAGAGGGCTCGAGTTAATAGGTTCCTCAAGTAGACCGAGATCGAGGGTTTCGATAATGTTCAGTGAGAAAGTTTCATCCCGATCCGCCACGGACTCCGATGGCAAATCGGGCGTGTCCATCACAGGCTCGTCTTCAGCCGCCTCCTCGATCTCGGCTCTAATTTGGTCTCTGAGGTTTTTATACTCCGTACTGCGTCTATGGCTCTTAACCTTATTTAGAGTCCGGTCGGGGAACAGAGCTGACAAATGCTGGTTAATGTTATATTTACCATAAGCCAGCTCCGCTGTCACCAACGCTAGGTTCTCCATGGCTGCCCATATACCCCTTCCAGTCCTCCCCCTGCAAACCCTCGTTGTACTCGGCCGGATGAGCCTTGCGCATATGTTGTCTTACTCCTGCGTAAGATTTAAACTTCTTGCCATGCACCTTGCAGGCGTCCTCGTCCTCATCCAGGGGCCTACAATAATATCTTTGGTGATGTTTCAACTTATCTATTGATGTGAACACCTTATTACACCCGTAGGTGTGCTCCGGATAGTCGTTATTAAGCATTCCTTTGGGTTGATTTTCTCAACCTCAGCAGATAAAATTAGAGAAATTTGGGAATGCAGTACACTCCTGAGGAGCAAAAAGGAGGCTTGGACTCAATATTATGTATGACCCACGAAGTAACAGACTACCAGTACCAAGGAGAAACCCACATAAGGTCTTCAGTACTTCTTTTATGCTAAAATTCAATCTAGCCTACCAAACTAGCATAATATATATAGAGAATAAATAAGTAAGTATAGGCGGACAATCACATAATAAAACTAAATTTTATAGTCTCTACATTACTTCGCATAGAACCGTGTGCAGTGTGCGAAAATACACGTGACTCTTCTTTCGAAAACCAGGAATGAAGCTTAACTTCATATAATTCCCAGTACAAAGGACATTACACTGGAGTCAGTATATATAAGAGAGATCCGACTCCCATTGCTGGCAATTAAAGTTCAACTGTGTGCATCTTCAAAGTAAGGGCACATAGCTCAAACCTGCAAGTAGGGTTCCCTGGTGAAGGACGTGCGGGCGACAGTTGATGTTGAGAGTGACGCTAGTATATAAGGGGCTGAACGATGATACAAGTTGGAAGCATCTAACTAAGCTCTAGTAATTACTCCAAGTTATTAGGTGTTGGACGAGTTAACTAGTGTCCGCTTTTCGGATTAGGACTAAGGAATAGATATATCCCGGGGATGTCTGTTTTGGTGAAGCTTCTTAAAAATTTCGTCCTTTTTCCCCTCCGACGCCTCCTTCGGCCGGAAAATACGTTTTCCAAGAGTGTTACGGAAAACTATTGAAAAAGTTCAGATATTCGGGCACAAAATTTGGCCTAATTTATTTTATTTGTTCCTTTAGGCACGAGAGTAATTTATTGTGCTATTAGTTTAAATTTAATTGTGCACGATGATTAGTGTGCGGAATAGGATGACAAAACATTGTATGCAAAAAGAGCTTAGGATATATAATTCGACCTCGAGTTTATCATTTGTTATGCCGAAGATATAGCTTTAACGGGTAATAACTTACCCTATTTTGAAGGGATGACACTGCGATTACACAGATACTTGCACATACACTCACTTTACTTTTATAGAAATTTTTAAACCGATCGGTCAAATATATCCGTTTTTATTTGAAAGGAACTGAGAGCACCAAAGACATGTACTAACACAAACTATTTTAGCTAAGAGAGTCATAGTTACTCCCGCCGTTTACCCGCGCTTGATT
Source organism: Pachyrhynchus sulphureomaculatus (assembly GCA_019049505.1). Taxonomy (NCBI): domain Eukaryota; kingdom Metazoa; phylum Arthropoda; class Insecta; order Coleoptera; family Curculionidae; genus Pachyrhynchus; species Pachyrhynchus sulphureomaculatus. The sequence goes on from JAHKBH010002192.1 coordinate 12,552, forward strand.
GAATTTCTTCACTTTGACATTCAGAGCACTGGGCAGAAATCGCATTGCGTCAACATCACGTTAAGACCATCGCAAAGCTTTGTTTTAATTAGACAGTTGGATTCCCCCGGTCCGTGCCAGTTCTGAGCTGACCGTTAAATAGCGGCCGAAGAGGACACCGAAAAGTCGAGAAACGTTTCGGGTCTCGCAGCAAAGCGTTTCCGCGGGAGGTCAAGGCACGGGACCGAGCTCGGATCCAGCCGAAACCTTCACCTCGCCCAGGCCCGGCTCGTTAACCAGGACCCGCTTCCTCGCCAACCCCGACTCGCCCCGATCCTCAGAGCCAATCCTTATCCCGAAGTTACGGATCCAATTTGCCGACTTCCCTTACCTACATTATTCTATCGACTAGAGGCTCTTCACCTTGGAGACCTGCTGTGGATATGGATACGAACTGGAGCGACCCTTCCAGTGGTCCTCTCCCGGATTTTCAAGGTCCTAGGGGAAGATCCAGACACTGCGGCAACTGCGGTGCTCTTCGCGTTCCAAACGATATCTCCCTGCTAGAGGATTCCATAGAACTCGAACGCTCATGCAGAAAAGAAAACTCTATATTTCTAACGCACACTTTACTACTTACTTTTAAGGGTAAACCGCCCGTCCTCCCTAAGTCCACGAGAGGCAGACTTTTACTTTCATTACACCTTTATGATTCCCAATGACTCGCGTACATGCTAGACTCCTTTGTCCGTGTTTCAAAACGGGTCCTGAAAGTCTCCAAAGCTATAGCGCCGCAGATCGGTTTTATAAGCGGTCTGTTCGAGAACTTCGTCGCCAACAGTCATCAAAGATCAGAACCGGCACCAGGTCCGATCACCGACATACATCTGATGCACTTGCGACGAGCCGAACGCTTTAAAAGCGGCCTTAAACCTTTCGTATACCGTTGAGCGAGCCAGCCGGGACACTCGAGTCCGCACATGAAAATACACGCACGGGCTACACCAAGAGCCGTAGACCGACACCCAATGGATCGCGACGTCCTACCAGGAGAAAAGTGCACGAGTTCGCTATAGGATATATCATATGTCTAATTGAACTGTTTTGGAATTATTGATATTTGAAATTAAGGAGATCAAATTTAAAAAAAAAATTGTAAGCAGTCTTGTGTCAAACATTTACTCTCAGGTAACGACTTAGCGTGTCAAAAAATGATTTATTGATGAAAACGTTTATTGCTTTATTTTGTGAAACTGCAATTTGAGTGCAAGTCATAATGGTACATTTAACAGAAACTGAAAGAATCACTTTGTTAATGATGGTTGGTTACGGAGACCGTAGGAGATCACAACAGGAGGTATGTAATCTTTTAACGCAGAATATCCGAATCGGGAACCTATTCCATAGATAGCAAAACATTAAAACGATTTAGACAATCAGGTCGTGTTAAGGATCGTTCTCAATCTGGACCTCTAAAAGACAAAACAAGCGATGATAAAAAGTTAGATGTTTTATTGGAAATTACAGAAAATCCCCATACAGCCACTTGTCAGCTTTGCCTAGATCAAAAACATAAGTAAAGGTGCCTTAAGTCATATACTGAATGAAGAAAAATTGCATCCATACAAATCCATCTTCTACGATAGACGCGTTGAATTTTGCGAGGTCATGATGGAACGAATCAATAATGATCCTAACCTAATTCATAATATTGTTCTTTTTGACGAGGCCACAATTTGTCTTAACAAAAGAGTTAACAGGCATAACTGCTGGTACTGGCCTACTGAGAATCTTCACTGGATAAAAGACAATTATTCTCAAAGACCACAAAAGATAAGCCTGTGGGCAGGGATTTGTGGACGCCATATCATTTGTCCCTTTTTTATCTATGGAAATCTTATAGAAGAGCGGTATTTACAGTTACTTCAAGAGCAAGTTATTCCAACTTGTGCATGTGCGCCGTATAACACCTTGTAACTTTTATTTAAACATTTCTTGCATTAATATGGTGCAACTTTCTTCTTTATATGTAAGCCACTTCTTCTTCACTGCAGAAATTAGGCTTCTTCAAGTTTCTTCCAATTGTCTTTACCCTGTGCAAAATGGAGCCACCTACTGCCTACTATCAACGTGATATTATCAGTTCATCTTTTCATTGGTCATATGTTGAATAGCAATTTAAATTTAAAAAATATATAATTTTTATAGTTTTAAGAAACGTATTTAAGTTATATTAACTAAGTGTGGAAATTCAAATAAATTTAGAAATTACATAGAAACACAGGTTATAAGCAATAACAAACACATTCGGTTCGGCAATACCGTGACGTCATTATTGATGTCAATTGGTACTTATCGGTGTTAACCCTTTTTTCCACTCGAATATGTCTAGTGTTTAAACTTCTTCATCACAAGTCATTCATTGCCATTTTTGTTGTCCTCAGTACTAACATGTTTTATTTTATATTTATTGTAAAGGAAAAGTTTTCTTAAATCCATTTTTGTAAATCATGCTTTCCATACAAAGGTTTTATTTTATGAAACGTGAATTCCGTGACTCATTTCCCTACCAGACCAAACGTTTATTGAACTTTTGTTTGGCTCAGTATTTATTTATACAAATAATTCCCGATTTGGCGCCCAAGTACCCGGCAAACACAAATCTCATCCCAGTAGCGGATTTTAATAACATTAAGATATTTCTTGACAGGAAGTTACCAAAGAAGCACTGGTGAAGAATGCTTACTATCTTCAAGTCAATCTGCAGTTTGGCTTCGTTTACCCGAGGTTACAGATTTCATAACAAATGATTAAGGAAATGGATGGATATCCTTTCTTATAGATCCAGCAAGGATACAAGAAATAGGAGAAGGATTTATGGAGAAAGCAGGTTTTCCAGGTGTAATTAGATGCAACGATTGTACACATTGTAACTTGTGAAAAATTGTTTAATTGCGCCCCACATAGACTGCGTCATTTTGTAAGATGTTAACTCGCCTGCTTTTTGCGGCGTCATTTTTTTTGTACCCTGTGAAAAGTTGTTTGTCCCACGTTTGAGCGCAATTTTCTTGCAGCCCCGCTTTAATTTCTGATAATGAATTGAGTGAATCCTGATTTTAAAAGAACTAAAGAAATTAAACACACACTAGCTCAGTTTTCCTTGGTAGAGAAATATGGGTAAGAGATAATTGTTATACGTCTTTTTGGAATTATTTTCTATTTTTAAAAAGCTTCAGTTGTACAAATTTTTGGGCACCATTCATTTTAAAATAGAAAGGATCTAACTTCAGTTAAAAAAATGAAAAAATACTGAGGTGTTTTACGGTTATTACTAAAAAGAATTAGTCTAGTACAACTTTTTCTTATCCTGAAAAGAAAAATAGGTATTCAGTGAGACACTAGCTTTAATCAACAAAAAGAAAATTTATTCATGATTTAAAATAAAAGTTCCAACCTTTGCAGTTTTAAGAATTACACAAAAATTCTAGCTTAAAAGTAGTTCTTATAAATTAGACTACACCCGGAATCGAAGAGTCGTGATATTCACTTCGCGATTTGTCAGTTCAAATTGCTGTTAAAACACTTATTTGCGGGGAATAGGTCTATAGATGTATGTTCTGGTAACTTACGGTTTTCCTACGGGCTTCTAGGCCTTCAATGGAACACAAAACCGATTTCACACTTTTGAGAAGAGCCTACTTTGGCTACTCCATGTAGAAAAAACACACAAAGCCCACTACGGCTTTACGTTAAAAAAAAACTCGTGCTTAACTTGGCTCTCGTAAATATTGTCATAAGCCTCTACTGCGGCTCGGTGGAAGTCAGCCTTCACGGCGGCTTGATGGTACTAAGCCAAGATTTGCGTTCTCCGGACCCTTAAATAAGCCGTGGGCACTCTGTCTGTAAAATGGCGACGCCGGAACCAAACTCCGGATACAAACATTTGACCAATCCCGGCGTATCGATAGATTCGGTCGGAAACCCGCACTGCACACTATATAACGAGCGGCTAGGATTTTCTGATTAATATACTGCTCGATACAAAAATGAAAAGAAGTACATTATAAAGCCAAAAATCAGTAACATTACATGGTCTTAAAATATAGGAAAAAATGAATGTTACAACATATTGGAATTATCACATCCACTGTGAAAGAAAAAGATTTTATTTAAAAATGTACAAATCATATGCAACTATACTATGGAAATTCCATCTGTTGATGAAGATAGTGGATTTCTAGGTTCTTTCCATGACTCATTTATATGAAGATCATCAGAAGTAAAAATGTGCCTAGAGGAAAATTCAAACATAAATAAGCAGGGTAGATAGTTATATACTACTAAAATTTTTAAAATTAATTCCTTAAAAATTTCTGTTACTTGGTAATAAAATTTCTAAAAAAGTGTGAATATAAATGCAGGTAAAAGATTAAATGAATTAAATAATAAACTTTAAATGCATTAATATTCGTATTTGGCAAATGCTTTATTACAATTTTCTTTTACTAAACATGAATTACCTGTTAATATATTTCCATTTGAACCATTACTCAAAATATTACTTCAGATTCACACTATTGTATGTGGTCTTAATGGTTTTTTGGCTCCAATAATCTTAATGTCATACAATTTAAACATAATTACAGAGCCTAGGTAATAGCAAGTTAGAGGTTGGAATGTTAATGAAAAACGATGTAAGAGGTCCAAATGTTGTTTTTAAATAGAAAATTGATGTCATCTCGCTTATAATAAAAAAGGAAGTTGACAATTTTTTTACTTCCAAGAGTATACTGATAATCATATGAAATATTTTATTAGTACGATTTTGTCAATATGTAGGTACTTTATAAAAATAAGAGTGATTTCAACAAGTTTAAATATGTTTTCGGTGACATTTAAAATATTAATTAAAGATAGCAAGTGGTATGTAATGTTAACTTATTTGTTTACCAATGGGAATTCTCAAATACCCTCGCTGAAAATATTATCATAAGCAACTTTTTTGTAAAAAAATGTTCATTTTGTTATCATCATTACAGGTGAAAGAAACTCATGTCTTCTAGACGATTCTGCATACTCACTTCAATCTTGGCTGTTTATTTGTAGTTTTTTCAGACAGAAATTCTTCAGAAGGTAAATTATAACAGAGAACGCAAATTAACTAGAAGTATAGTGGAAGGAACAAGTGTCCTTAAAATAAAATTTAGATGTTTGTTAAGAGAAAAAATGTTGCGATATTCCCCTGAAAAAGTTGGGTATATTACAACTCCCTGTGCCATTTTACATAATATGTGTTTTCGTGCAGGTGTAGCGTCACCTGAAGATAGATGATGAATATGATTTTTAGAAATGTTTATTAAACTTGATATTGATAGTGACAACTAATTTCTTTAACAACAATGTTACATTAATACATAGCATTATAATTGGTTTATAGAAAAACTTGCGATGACATATTTTAAATATAATAATGCCATATTCCAAGTTCCTATAGAATGTTTCTAGTTTTATATAGCAATGTAGACATTGCCCTGAACAATTTGTGAACAGTGGTTTCACAGATGTTTGTAGTGGTTAAAATGAGAATTACATTCTTTGTTAGTTAAGTAAATTTTAAATTAAAGTTATATTTTTTAAATTAATTTTAAGTGAAGTAGGTTAATACTCAATGCATTAACATTTTATAACAAATAACTTTCCTTTTTGTATAAAAAATAAATAAATATAAACAAATGTTAATGAACTCTTTTATTTCCCCTAAAATAAAACTACCTATGCTACAGGAAATCATAACCGTAAACAAATATTATGAAACTCTAGACCAGGGGTCGGCAACCTTTTAACTAAGGGGTGGCAGTTTTCATCCATAAAACATTTTGCGTGCCAACATAGGTACTTACTACAACTAAAATTAACAAAAATTAACTTAAATTATTGCTTTTAGGTTTAATTATAAAAAAATTTTAACATTTAACAAATAATTTTATTATACTAGTCCTAGGACCTAGTGTGAACCCTGTGCTTGAAGTTCTTTAGAGAGTTTTCTTATATCCTGTTCATGTCTGGTTATTTTCAGTGCCATACATGCTTCCGAGTTGTCTGTTGTCAGCCTGCTTCGGTACGGGTTTAAAATCACTCTCATATGGGAAAAAAAGTTGTTCAAAGATAAAGGATGATCCGAAAGCTGTAAGCATGGCAAACGCTACTTTCTTAAGACAAATAAATTTCTCTGGTAAACTCATCCAACAACTGAGTATCTCGTTTGAATGGTTCTGGCAGTCACCTTTTAATACCCTTCTTAATTCTATAAATTTCGTGTTCCATAACCTTTAAATTCAATGTATTGAAGATCAAAATCATTAATGTCCATCCATAAGAAAAAGAGATATGTCAAAGCAACTGCTGGAAAAATCCATTAAACCTGGTTTGATTAAAAAAGCGAACATAGGACCATGTTTATCAAAATCCTGACCCCTCTCGATAAACTTCTCTTTTAAATTAGTCATATATTTAAGAATTTCGTATATTAGTGCACCATCGTCGACACTGGATATATAAGTTTTTAAATTTGGAAAATATTTATATGTGTTTGTAGTAATATCGCTGATAAATAAATCTATTTTTAATTTGAATGATTTCCAGGATTCGTATAAATCCAGAACTGTTTTGCCTGAACCTTGTAACTTTAAGTTGAGTTCACTGAGATGGTTTGTAATATCATTAAGAAACATTAACATACAGATCCAGTTCTTATCTTCTAGTTCAGGATAAGCATCCACTTGATTTTTTTCCAACAAGAACGATTTAATTTCGCCCAGACATTGCACAAATCTAGAGAGCACTTTACCACGGCTGAGCCAGCGCACATTATTATGCAGTGGTATATCTGAATATGCTCTTTCTAATTCCTGTAGAAACGCCTTAAATTGTCTATGGATCAGTGAAGAACGACCGACAATGTAGTTAACTATTTTAACCACCCTATCCATCACGGATTTTAAACTTCTAGCGGAGATTTTAGCGCACAAACTCTCTTGGTGAATTATGCAATGAAAATTCAAAACTGATCGACCCATGAGTTCAATAAGAAGGGAAACAAATCCTTTAGGTCTCCCAATCATAGCAGGAGCGCCATCTGTCGTTACGCAAAAAATTTTATTTAAATCAATGTTCCGCTTTTCAAAATGTTTAACAAATTCTGAAAATATATCCTCTCCTCTTGTAGCTCCCTGCAATGGGAGCAGACAAATCAGCTCTTCATACACACTGCCACCATCGAAGTATCGCGCAACGACTGCCAGACGGGCAATGTCATTAATATCGACACTTTCATCCAATGCTACACTAAATACAAAACTCCGTTTGATAGCGTCTTTCTGCTGTTTTTGGACATTTTGTGTCATTTCGGTAATTCGTCTCTCAAAACTGATCGACCCATGCGTTCAATAAGAAGGGAAACAAATCCTTTAGGTCTCCCAATCATAGCAGGAGCGCCATCTGTCGTTACGCAAAAAATTTTATTTAAATCAATGTTCCGCTTTTCAAAATGTTTAACAAATTCTGAAAATATATCCTTTCCTCTTGTAGTTCCCTGCAATGGGAGCAGACAAATCAGCTCTTCATACACACTGCCATCATCGAAGTATCGCGCAACGACTGCCAGACGGGCAATGCCATTAATATCGACACTTTCATCCAATGCTACACTAACTATAAAACTCCATTTGATAGCGTCTTTCTGCTGTTTTTGGACATTTTGTGTCATTTCGGTAATTCGTCTCTCGATGGTCCGCGCTGATGCCGGTATATGCCTAATCCTGGCCAATATTGTATCCTTATTGGGCAAGTTGTCGAATAAAATCTCGCCAGTACTCAAAAACGTTTGCTTCATAAATTCTCCGTCAGTGAACGGCCTACCCTTTTGTGCCCTTTGAAACTGCATTCAGTTACCTGATTTTTTCCTTGGAAAACTTTGCTAAATAATGTTAACTGTTTCTCGTATTGTTTACTTGCTCTTTGTTTTGCCTCCATTTTATTAGCGTTATCTTTAAATGACGATTCATGCTTTATCTGGAAATGTCGTTGAACACTAGATGTCCGGAAAACTACGCTTTCTCGACATAGGACACAAATGGCCCGATCGTTTTGCTGTACAAAACCGTAATCTGTTGGACTTATTACCACCTACTTTAAATAAAAAATAGGTCCTATCATAACCTAACTATCTTTTTAGTGTCCCAGTACAAAAGGGAACTTAATATTTCAGATTCATTTATTTTTTGTTTTAACTTTTACTGTCTTCACTTGAATGAAGAATGAAAGCTTTAGTTTTTGTAAATGTGACTAATACACTACAACAAGACAAAACCAGAAAATAGACCAATATAATCTGATTATGGATCTTATCTTTTTTCTGCACTTTTGGTACTATATCCCATTGAGTTTAAAAGATTTGTTATGTTTTTTTCATAACTCTCAAATTTTCTTTTCCACCAAATGAATGAAATGAACGAGTTGGTAATTGAGAACGTATTTCTATAAAGTCCTAGGGAATAGTCCACTAACTGCCAATCGTTTTCATTCTTTTGCCTAATTGATCCATGACGTGCTTATATTTTTCTTAATATTAAATTTTTCAATATAAAAATAAAAAAGTAATAACAAAATAAATAAACCGAATCGATCACAATGTACCACAGAATGATAGTCTTATTACAAAAAGTAAATACTATTTTTACATGAGTAGGAAAAAAATAAATGGCGAGGTGATTTTCCTTTTCTCTTTTAAATTTTCGACTAAGACCATGGTAATCGAACTTCGTTACGAAAGTATCAATTTGACGTTCATTACGAAAAAAAAGAGATCTCTTCGCTTTTGCCCACTGCAGAATCTCAATCCAGTGTTCCTCATACCATTTTTCTTGCTACCCTTAAACAGAGCTGTTGCAACAAGGAAAAAAGTTTCAACTTTTACTGCTACAAATATAGTAAAAATAAAAAAAAATCTAAGCTACACCTTATTATAGTTTACTCATAATTATTAGAGAAATATCTATGCATACACACCAATTTTTTTTTTTATACTTAGCTCATAAATCTATAATATTTATATAATGCACAAGTGTTCTGAAATCTTTCCAATCGTCTAAGTAAAAAAGACAAATTTTAGATCGATCTAATACCGAAAAGGAAATAAAATTTCTGTTTCCCTTACTACGGCATTTGAGAGAGTAAAACTTATTGAAAAGATGTCTTCAAGCTGACATGAACTTCAATAAAATAGACGTCGGAAAGGTGGTTTGTAAGTAAGATTTTTATTTTCCGAGAAAAGCTGAGAAACCACTATCGAATTCAGTTTATCTTAATATAAGTCGCGTTATGAAAAAAAAAAATACGCAGGTTTAAATGTTTTGGGTAACAAGATTAAAAGTATACTATTATTATATTATATATTATATTAGTATTTCTGAAATACTTTGATAAGCTAAATCAGAATCTGCAAAAAAAAAAATTAATTTTATTGCTATTTCTAAAACTGAAAGTAAAAAAAATCCTTTTTTTTCGAAAAACTTTGTAGTTAATAATTTAGCAAATATATATTTTTAAAAATGTGCCCTTCAGATTTATTTCTGTCCAAAACACTGGCTGTAAAACAAATATAAAAAGACCGATTAAAAGAAAGGTTCAGGAACAGCTACATAAAAAAAATATAGGAAAATAGAAAAAGAAAGCACATCTAAGTTACTTGATACCAGAAACTGCAGATTTATATAGGAAGTGTACAAGCGTCCATAACACTACCATATTATTTATCAGGAAAATCAAAAGCGAGTGCAGGAAGACTTTCACGAAAGAATGGGAAAAGTCTTTTGTTAGCTTCGAAAACAGATACAGCGTTTAATTGGAATAAGCACTGATGTTACAGAAAAAGGATCATGGGTGAAATACTGGATAGAATTTTTTAAAAATGAAGAGAAACTGATAAAAACAAAAATATCATAGGTAAGGAATTTTGATAAGAAGCAAGAGATTTGGAAAATAGAGATTATATAATTTAAAAATAGGACAAGTTTACTCAAGGTGGCCTGATCAATGAAAGGGAAAACTGACTTAAAAACTACGAGTAATAACTTAAAATTCTTTACAGAAAATAAAATTCCAGTCTAGTATAGAACCGGCATTGCAGTTTTTCTGTTCAAAAAAGGATTTATGTAAAAATGGAGAAGAAAATTACAAAAAAATAAGCTACTTAGATACAACTTGAAAACTAATAACAAACACAACAACATACGAAACAGATAAGCTACAACAGCTAAATTCACCAAAAGGGTCTAGAAGTTAACAATTTTAACACACTATTTCATTTTTGTCGGTTTAATAATTTAAAATAAATTTAAAGAAAATATTTGGTTTTATACTGGACAGCCTCATTCATACCTTTAAACTCCTAATGGCTAAATTAGGTAAGTTTTAAAGTTAGATAATCTTAGTAAATTAGGTAGTAAGGAGTACAACCAGAAGAGGTAGTATAGTACAACAATATCAGAATAATAGAAAATATTTGCTTAAAAAGTGTTATCGTACCTGAAATAAATGGTGAACCCAGAGAACCGATACCAGTAAATATTCTGGAAAATACCTTAAGCCCAATACTAAATGGATGAAATAGTCAACTAATCCGTAAACTGAGAATATAAAATAGGACATAAAGAAATAAAAATATGGTGCTACTCTAACGAATCGTGCTACTAGCAGAGAACGAAAACGATATCAAATTTACGAAAACAGCAAACAATTTGGAATAGCTATATCTGCAGGAAAAACAATGAGCATGATAACTCCTAAAATATCATTAAGATATATGAATATGGTTGACGAAAATTTAATTTTAAATATCTGGAGATATATATTTCGAGCTTTGGTAATATCAATACAGAAATTAGAAATTAAGCCACAAATGCGACGAAAACAACGGCATATACTAGGTGTACAAGTATGAAATGCGGATTTCAGACAACAGATGGTGCACCAATGCAGTTTGTGCTATAAAGATTTGACACTGCGCCATTTTGTTGTGTCATCAACAAGGGTCAGACGCGAACGAGTGATAAATTGGAAAAGTGTGTGCATAGTGTTGTGTTGTGTTCAATATCTCGAAATTTATACCGAACAAAGAACATTCGCGGACAGCATTATTTTTTTGAAGAAAACTGCTGTTGAATCATACCGATTACTTCGAGAAGCTTATGGTGAACATGCTCCATCGCAAGATACGTGTGCACGATGGTTTCGGCGTTTCAAAAGTGGTGACTTCGATGTTGCAGACAAGGAACGTGGAAAACCACCAAAAAAATACGAAGATGTGGAATTGCAAGCATTGTTGGACAAAGATGATTCGCAAACACAAAAACAAGTCGCCGAGCAATTGGGCGTTAGTCAACAAACTGTTTCCAATCGGCTAAGAGAGATGAGAAAGATTCAGAAGCCGGTAGATGGGTACCACATGAGTTGAACGACAGGCAAATGGAAAAGTACAAAAACACGGGTGATATTTTGCTCGCTCGGTACAAAAGGAAGTCCTTTGGGCATCGTATAGTTACAGGGGATGAAAAAATGGATTAATTACGAGAATTCCAAGCGCAAAAAATCATGGGTAGATCCAGGCGCACCATCCACATCGACCGCAAGACCGAATCGCTTTGGCAGAAAGACGATGCTCTGTGTTTGGTGGGACCAGAGGGGCATGGTCTATTATGAGCTGTTAAAACCTGGGGAAACGGTTAATACTAAATGTTACCAATAACAATTGACCGATTTGAACCGTTCGCTGCTTGAAAAAAGGCCAGAATACCCAAAAGAGGCAACACAAAGTCATTTTTCGCATACAGCAAAACCAGTTCGCGACACGTTGGAAGCACTCAGCTGGGAAGTTCTACCCCATGAGGCTTACTCACCAGACTTGCTCCTTCCGATTACCACTTGTTTGCATCGATGGGTCACGCACTTGCTGAGCAGCGCTTTGGTTCGTACGAAGATGTAAAAAAAGGGCTCGATGAATGGTTCGTAGCAAAAGGAGAAGATTTTTACTGGCGTGGTATTCACAAATTGCACGAAAGATGGGAAAAAATGTATAACAAGTGATGGGGCATACTTTCAATAAAGCACTTTTTATCATTCTTTCGCATTTAACATGTTTTTTTTAGAAAAAAAATCCGCATTTTTTACTTGTACACCTGGTAAACAAAGCAAAGCAACATATATGAAAACAGATTCCTAAGATTTAAAAGGAAATCTCTGGATTACCAGACCACAATTAAATTTGTACTCATATACACAGTAAAAACTCGATCCGGCATGTCCAAAACAAAGCCAATTCACGGAACAACAGAAATAAAATTAGTGTGCACAGAGAAGAACCTAATCGAGCAACATTAGACACCCTTGTAAAATAAATAATGTTAATGGCTTCA
>JAHKBH010000020.1:0-17500 GCA_019049505.1 Pachyrhynchus sulphureomaculatus
TATAATAATAATCTACATAATATATATATATATATATATATATATATATATATATATATATATATATATATATATATATATATATATATATATATATATATATATATATATATATATATATATATATATATATATATATATATATATATATATATATATATATATATATATATATATATATATATATATATATATATATATATATTGTAACATTCATTTTTTCCTAGATTTTAAGACCATGTAATGTTACTGATTTTTTCCATTTCAAATTGTACTTATTTTCATTTTTGTATCGAACGGTATATTAAACAGAAGTTTCAGGACGTTCGGTATATACGGTGTTTTGCGGGTTCCTGACCGAACCTCTCGCTACGCCGCGATTGGTGGAATGTTTGATCGGCAGTTTTGATTGGAGCGTCGTGATACTACTGGCAAAAGTCGCACGATTATTTAAGGCTCCGCAGACCGTAAATCGAGGTTGTTTTCCATCTAGCCGCAACCAGGCAGTACCATCAAGCCGCTGCCGGGCTATTTTCCATCTAGCCGACAGGCTAACAACCAACATAAAAGCACCAGTTTCTTCAATAAAAGCCGTAGTGGGCTTTCTAAGTGTTTCTTAAGAAAAAGTGTGAAATCGGGCGTAGTCGATCACAGCAGGAATAAAAAACAGTAAGTCAACAAAACTCCCTTCAATAGACTTATTCGAGAGTAGCGCCTTAACTGCAATGTAAAACAGACTAAAAAAGTGAAGTGTAAAGCACGATTTCTCGTCTTCGGGTTTATAATAGTCTAAAATTTTAATGTAACAACTACTAGTTAGGCTAGAATTTGTTAGGTAAAACTGTAAAGGTTAGAACTTTTCATTTTAAAAACATGAATAAATTTTCTTTTTGTTGATTAAAGCTAGTGTCTCACTGAATACTTATTTTTCTTTTCAGGATAAGTTGTACTAGACTAATTCTTTTTAGTAATACCATAAAACCCTTCAGCATTTTTCCATTTTTTTTAGCTGAAGTTAGATCCTTTCTATTTTAAAATGGATGGTGCCCAAAAAACTTGTACAACTGAAGCTTTTTAAAAAAAAAATAGAAAATAAATCCAAAAAGACGTAAGACAATTATCTCTTACCCATATCTCTCTACCAAGGAAAACTGAGCTAGTGTTTCTTTAATTTCTTTAGTTCTTTTAAAATCAGGGTTCACTCAATTCAGTATCAGAAATTAAAGCGGGTAAGTTCCAATGTTACAAAAATTGCGCTCAAGCGTGGGACAAACAACTTCTCACAGGGTACAAAAAAAGATGCCTCAAACTGAGAACACTTTTTCACATCTTACAAATGACGCAGTGTACGTGGGGCGCAATTAAACACCATTTCATACGCTACAAAAATTACGCCCAAGCTTGGGGCAACATTATTTCATAGGGTACAAAATAGCGCTGTCAACGCGGGGCTTTTGGAATTTTATTTTTTTAAAAAAGGGTTCAGTGTACTAGCTTTCGAACAAAATAAAAGCTCTAACTTTGCAGATATTTTTATTTCATAATATTTATTAAACGAAATTACACTATAGCAATAAGACAAAAGCAGGAAATTTGTAGAATTTTTTATTTCAATTTATCCGATGGTGGTTTAGATATTTGAATTTTGTTGTTGACTCTAAGATAAGCGATTCCTACTTTTTTCTTAAAAGCTAGCTTTATAGTTCAGATTAGCAGATGTGTTGGTCGACTTTAATTTTGCACTGTTTATTTTGCGGATAGCCGAAAAAAAAACTGTTTTTTCTCACCGATGTTTTGCATGAATATTAAAAATACTTAGCTGATACGAAAACGATATTTGGAGATTTTTTGTTGGAAATTCTTAACATATTTGGTAAAAGGATTTTAATACAAGGCAATACTTAAAATTTTTTTTGAAATTGTCGAAGATTTTTTTAATGTTTAGTAAAGAAGTTTACATATTTTAAGTGCCTTTACATATTTTTTTATTTATTTAGACTATTGGGAGCACAGGAGAAATATTTTTACGATTTTTTAAACAATTCTTTTAAACTGTATTCATTTATCATGGAAGCCTTTAATTTTAAAAGTCAATCACCTACTGGAAAATGAATTAGACTATGAACTGAAAATCCGTCGTACTTTCTCAGAACGTCCGGTCGCGGATAAAAGAAAGATTCTAACGAGGATCTTAAGTAAAGAAATATTCCAATAGATCAGATTGGACTAAATAGTTACAAAAAGTTTCTGATTTTTTAGTCTAATAAAAATTCTCCTTCTCAAGTTAAACTCCTGCTTCTCCAAATGGTCACATGTCTCCTCTATTCGTGCATAAATATTTAGATAACAGACCGCATATCAAGATAAATCTATTAGGTGCCCATTTCTCGGTTTTTATTTGACTCTGGTGCAAATGCCTCCGTTGTAGGTCAGAATGGTATTAAGATTTTAAGTCGTTTAAGTATAAAAATATGCCACGTCAAAAATAGAAGTGTTACCACTGCAGATGGCAGCCGTCTAAAAGTTTTAGGTACGGTTGAGTTGCCGCTAGTCTGCAATGGTCATTGTTTAGTAATCTCTGCTCTAGTAGTACCTTCTCTATCACATACTTTGGTTTTAGGATGTGATTTCGCACAAAAATTCGGAATTCTAGTAAATTTTAAAAATAATTCGTGGTATCCACAGTCCCTAGAAGTCAACTCTCAAACAAGTTTTAAAGATTGTTATTCAGAAAGTTCTTTAGAAAACCTTTTCTCGCGTCTATGTACCCTAGATGATCTCTCGCGGACGGAACGCTTAAAGGCAGAAAAAGTAATAAGCTCTTTCAATGAAATAAGTAGTAAAGATAGGTTAGGCCGAACGAATAAAATCACCATGTCTATAGATACGGCTGATGCCAGTCCTGTAAAGACAAGGCCCTTCGCCATGTCTCCGTATATGTCAAAGGTATTAAATAAGGGGTTAGACGAAATGTTGACACTCGGAGTGACATCGTCTAAGCTATGACGGAAGAAAGCTCAACGAGGTCAGCAAATTTGATAACTATCCATTACCGAAGATCGACAGAATTTTGTAAGGAGTTAGACGAAATGTTGACACTCGGAGTGACATCGTCTAAGCTATGACGGAAGAAAGCTCAACGAGGTCAGCAAATTTGATAACTATCCATTACCGAACATCGATAGAATTTTGACATCACTCAGGAATGCTAAGTATGTATCCTCAATAGATCTTAGAAAGGCTTTCTGGCAAATTCCTTTAGACAAATCCTCTAAGGAAAAGACCGCTTTTGCAGTAGTAGGCCGAGGTCTATTTCAGTTCGTCACTATGCCGTTTGGTCTAAAGAACGCTGCTCAAACTCAGCAACGTTTAGTGGACGCTATATTTGGTCCGAAATATGAGCCACATATTTTTACCTATCTCGATGATATTTTAGTAACATCGGAAGACTTCGAATCGCATATTCGCTTACTTAAGGAAGTAAAAGATAAATTGAAAGAGGCCGGACTGACGATAAATTTGAGCAAATGTGATTTTTTCAAAACTTCTCTAAAGTTTTTAGGCTATATTGTAGGCTCAAATTCCTTGCGTACCGATCCGGATAAAGTAGCAAGCATGGTTAATTATGCGAGACCTACTAATACTACAGAAGTTAAGCGCTTCGTAGGAATGTGTTCATGGTACAGACGTTTTATCGAGAATTTTTCTACCCTTGTTGTCGCCTATTAATGATCTTTTGAAAGGACGAAAAAAAGGACAATCGATAGATTGGACAAAGGCAGCCGAAGAATCTTTTATAAAGATTAAAGAGCTATTGGTTTCAGCTCCCATTTTTATCCCAACCAGACTTTTCCCAACAGTTTTATATTTCTAGTGATGCTTCTAATACCGGTTTAGGGGGGCGTCCTAACACAGAAAATCAATGGTGAGGAAAGAGTGATAGCGTATGCCAGTAGAACTTTATCAAAGGCTGAACGTAACTATTCGGTTGTTGAAAAAGAATGTTTAGCAGTACTCTTTAACATCGAAAAGTTTCGACCTTACATAGAAGGTGTTCCTTTCACGGTCATAACAGATCATTATAGTCTATTGTGGTTTAATTCTATTAAAAACCCTAGTGGCAAACTAGCGCGTTGGGCGATTAGGTTGAGACAACATACGTTTAATTTAATTCATAGTGGCCAAAAATGCGTTTTGATATCTTAAAGTTTGTGAGGACTTGTGAAGTATGTGGAGCGCAGAAATCTCCAAATACACTACCTATGGGACTGATGGGGAAAAGAGGAAACGGTCAATTACCCTTTTCAAGTCATAGCAGCTGATCTAGTAGGTCCATTTTCCACGTTCAAAACAAGGAAATAAATGACTTTTCGTAATTTCTTGCTGGTTAACAAAGTATACCGTGTTATTTCCTTTGAAAAGCTCTAAAGCCGAATGCTTTTTGAAAATTTTAGAAAACGATATTTTTCTAATCCACGGAGTTTCATCGCTTTTGATATGCGATAACGGTACTCAGTTTACTTCTGAGTGTCTTAAGAGCTTAAGTGAGACATATAGTTTTAACATACGTTTCAATCCCGTGTGCCCTCTACAATATAATTTCGTTCAAAATAATATTCGTTGATTCACGTGATAATTCGGGATAAAGGAATTTCAAAGATTCAAACACGAAGTAACCGGGTTTACACCGTCTTTCTTAGTTTACGGCAGACATATACCTCTATCTGGATCATATTATAAAAACTTAGATTTGGATGTCAATGTTGACAGCGAAATAATTCCGGGTAACAGGGGTGCGTACGCCGAAAATTTTAGGGGATTTTAAAAGATATTTTCACCGACGTGCGTAGTAGGATACATAAGGCTTATGAACGGAACAGTAAGTCTTACAATCTTAGGAAAAGGGATTTTGCCTTTAATATAGGTGATCACGTTTGGCGAAAAAAATAAAATTCTTTCCAGTGCAGCAGATAAATTCACATCTAAGTTGGTACCTAAGTATGCGCATTGCGTGATTAGAGAAAAGATTTCAGATTTAGTCTATGGTTTAGTTAATTTAGATGGGACTAAAATAGGACGATGGCATATTAAAGACTTAAAACCATTTAACGGACCTAACCCTAGTGAAAGTTTGTCAGAAGAAGAATAATTTATATTTACATTATCTTAATTGTTTTACTTTATTTTTTTTGATGTTGCTCTGTAGAGGTGACGACCTCGTTTTTTTTTGACTGTTATAAAAGTTGAGCTGAGGATAGCTTACTTTTATAGTTTTTGCTAAGGTTTTGGGTACTGATCATATCCAAACTTAGGTTGATTGTAGTTGATGTTTAGCATCGACTCAGCTGTTGCGAGCTTGCGAAAGAGTCACACTCAGGATATATCATAAGACTGGTATGTCGGTGGTCGCGGGATTTGATTTGCTTATGACCCCAAATAATATCCAGTTCTTGACGCTTGGAAGCGAAATTTTGATTAGAGGCAATCCAAGGTGATCTTGAGTTAGGACAAGCGCAAGATGTAGCTCGTGTAGTGTGATGTAGAGTCAAAATTTTTATGAGCAATTTCAAAGTTTGTTACCCGAGTGGGTGTATTTTTATTACCTTAATGGTATATGTTGGGTGCAATTAAGAGTAAATTGATTTTGGTTTATCCTGTAAGTCTAAGACTTGGATTATTTTGGTTTAGATCTTCTTCTGAATTGACAAACTGAGGTATTTTCTTTTTTTTTTTCAGAGCCGTTTAAACGTTACCTTTGAGTCACTAATTTTTTTAAAAATTTTTTTTTGCATGGACTCATAGGCGTATGATGAGTTTTTTCGGTTTACTATCAGATTGATAGGAAATTGAAGTTCTGCAGGAGAACTAAAGGCTGATCATTTACAAGAGATGAGAGCAGAGTAAGACAGTCGTTTCACAAAGAAATGATCAAAATCTGATACCGAGATGAGAACCTTGTCAAGAGAGGCTAAGCGCAGTGAAGGAAGATTCCTAACCGAATTTTTAGATTTCCAAGAGGTAATCTAGAAGTTTGGGCTGACAGAAAACGGTTATGCCTGATACCTGTAGCAGTTTCTTCTAGAGGCTATTGTTTAGGGAGACGATTAACACCATGATCGAATATTTTAGCTGTCAACGATGTTTTCTTCTTGTTTCTGATTAAGCTGGAAAAGCTCTTGTCGTCTTCAAAAGTTTTGTTGCGTTGCCACCGAAAATTTTGAGAAATTTTTGCTTCATGTAGCTTTTTAAGCTCATTTTCGTTTTTTTAAAATTTCGTTAGAAGCTTGGTTAAGTCAACCTTGTAAACCTTTTAGGTTGTATCCCATGAGTTATCTGTTTTTACAGGCTGTGATGCACCGGGTGCTAACAGATGCCGTTACGACGTTTGGCAGGGAGTTAGTCTTCCTGAGGAACAGACTGATTGGAAGGGTAGTCTATGGGGGGTGAACGTTTGACCTTTGGGACCTTTAGGGGTTTTGTTACCCAATGGTTATTTCTATTTGAACCAAAGGAGAGCCTAGCTACTGTAGTCGACCTCAGCTCCAATTAGCCTATTAGTGGTGACAGGCTGTTGGCAGTAGTGTGTTTCGGAACACCCTATTGATTAATTTTTTTTGACTTATGGTGGTGTGGTAGACACCGTTTTAGTTTAGTGGATGCTATAATCTACTCCCTTTTGTTGGTGGACACCAGGGTCACCAATTCTGTATTTTATTGTCTCCACCATTCAGTATATCGTGGTGAGGTGTTTGTCTCCTGTTATGTGGGATGGATTGAATGTTTTTTCGTTGTTGTTCTAGGGCGAGACCAGTACACGAGGGTTCTTCATGCAACTTGGAGGAGCGCAATGCTGGTTAAGTTTTATATCTCTGTGTAGCCACCCTGAAGAATGACGGAGGGCGTTTTTTCTGGCTCATGTTTTCTAGGCAGATTTGTCACTTTGGTGCGATGTGCCGAAGATTTGATTAGCTTTTGCTAAGAGCTTTCACCAAGCTCAGTATGGAGTTATCATAACCAAGAGTTTGGGATTTGAACTCCTGTATATATTTCTGTATATATTTCTGTATATATTTCTGTATATATTTCGGTGTATGTTGGTTGCCTGAGGGCATGTGCTCAAAATGCGAGATTTTGAGTCGTTTTATTTATGGACTCCCATATATAGGATTATGACTTTAGGGAGGTCCTATTTCGAGACTTGCTGTCTCATATAGTTATGTTGGGAATGTTTCCTTGAATGTTAGTTGTGCGCAGACTAATCATTCTGTTCTTAGTGAACATTGCTTTTTGAAGCAGGATCATTCAGTTTTGGTGAATTTTAGCTTTTATAGCTATTCACTGTGTTTAGAGTGAATTTTAGCTTTTATAGCTATTCACTGTGCCTATAGTGATATTGTTAGCTTTTATAGCTGCTCACTATGTTAATGGCGAGATTGTTCTTTTTTAGAACGCAGACTTTGTGTAGTCGAGGACTATTTACAGAGTGTTTTCTTGGCGAGGAGCCGAGGTTTTTTTTCTGGCGATATACCAGAGTGTTTTCTTGGCGAGGAGCCGAGGTTTTTTCTGGCGATATACCAGAGTGTTTTGTTGGCGAATGAGCTGTTGTTTTCTGGCGATCAACCAGAGCGTTTTTCCCTGGCGATTTTTGCATGTCTGGATGTCTCAGGACGTCGACATTGCGCGATGATCAACCAGAGCGTTTTCCCTAGCGATTTTAGCATGTCTAGATGTCTTAGGACGTCGACATTGCGCGATAGAGTGCGATTATTTTCTGAGTGCGACTAGTAGTGATACTAGATTTAGAATGTTCTCTTAGCGATGAGCTAGAGCATGGATGGCGATTTTTCCCGAGCGTTTGTCTGGATATTTATCCAGATATATTTTTTTTTTGGCCTTGTGCTAAATGGTCTGACAAGACTTTTTCTTTTTAGTGTAAGTGTTTGCACTAGAATCATTTTTTTTTATTTTTCTTTATTTAAGAATTTTTCTAAATTTCTTTTGCTGAAATAGAAAATTTTCAGACAATCCTTAAAAGATTTTAAGGGGGGTGTTCATATTTTATTTCAGTTCATTTTTTTTGATTTAGACAAGAGTCTAGACAAAGTTAATTTATTTTTTTGTTTTGGTAACAATAACAGAGCTGATTCTTTTATATAAGAAGACCGCGATTGTTACTTTGAACAGGTATTTCTTATGTTCATGCAAGGATTTTTTATTTACTTTTTGATGTACTTAACCTTAGTGCTTAATTAAGTTAAGTCTAGTTATAAGATTCTTGTGTACATGCAAAGATTTTCATTTGGTTTTCATTGTACTTAATATTAGTGCTTAATTGAATTAAGTCTAGTAGTAAGGTCCGAAGTTTGTAATTTTGTTTTAAGTTCTGACCTTAGTATTAAGTGATAGTGTACCACTTTGTACCTTTTCATAAGTAGCCTAAGTTTAATAGACTAGTGTAGTCTATTTCTTTTTGGAAGGGGGTAAATGTAACATTCATTTTTTCCTAGATTTTAAGACCATGTAATGTTACTGATTTTTCCATTTCAAATTGTACTTATTTTCATTTTTGTTCCGAACGGTATATTAAACAGGATTCCCAGGACGTTCGGTATATACGTGTGAGTTGCGGGTTCCTGACCGAACCTCTCGCTACGCCGCGATTGGTGGAATGTTTGATCGGCAGTTTTGATTGGAGCGTCGTGATATTACTGGCAAAAGTCGCACGATTATTTAAGGCTCCGCAGACCGTAAATCGAGGTTGTTTTCCATCTAGCCGCAACCAGGCAGTACCATCAAGCCGCTGCCGGTGCTGTTTTCCATCTAGCCGCAGCCAGGCAGTACCGTCTAGCCGAGAGGCTATTTTCCATCTAGCCGAAGTAGGCTAATTTTCATCAGAGCCGCTAAGTAAAAGCACCAGTGTCTTAAATAAAAGCCGTAGTGAGCTTTCTAAGTGTTTGTTAAGAAAAGTGTGAAATCGGGCGTAGTCGATCACAGCAGGAATAAAAAACAGTAAGTCAACAAAACTCCCTTCAATAGACTTATTCGAGAGTAGCGCCTTAACTGCAATGTAAAACAGACTAAAAAGTGAAGTGTAAAGCACGATTTCTCGTCTTCGGGGGTTATAATAGTCTAAAATTTTAATGTAACAACTACTAGTTAGGCTAGAATTTGTTAGGTAAAACTGTAAAGGTTAGAACTTTTCATTTTAAAAAAATGAATAAATTTTCTTTTTTTGATTAAAGCTAGTGTCTCACTGAATATTTATTTTTCTTTTCAGGATAAGTTGTACTAGACTAATTCTTTTTAGTAATACCCATAAAACCCTTCAGCATTTTTCCATTTTTTTTAGCTGAAGTTAGATCCTTTCTATTTTAAAATGGATGGTGCCCAAAATTTCGTACAGCTAAAGCCTTTTTTAAAAAAAATAGAAATTAATTCCAAAAAGACGTACAAAAATTATCTCTTACCCATATCTCTCTACCAAGGAAAACTGAGCTAGTGTTTCTTTAATTTCTTTAGTTCTTTTAAAATCATTAGTCACTCAATTCATTATCAGAAATTAAAGCGGGGCTGCAAGAAAATTGTGCTCAAGCTTGGGGTGTCCAATATTCAAACGGTACAAAATGACGCAGTGTACGTGGGGCGCAATTAAACACCTTTTCATAAGTTACAAAATGACACCACAACGTGCGGGCAAGTTCCAATGTTACAAAATTGCGCTCAAGCGTGGGACAAACAACTTCTCACAGGGTACAAAAAAAAAGATGCCTCAAACTGAGGACAGTTCACACTTTACAAAATTACGCCCAAGCTTGGGGCAACATTTTTTCACGTTATAATATATATATATATATATATATATATATATATATATATATATATATATATATATATATATATATATATATATATATATATATATATATATATTATATATATATATATATATATATATATATATATATATATATATATATATATATACATATGTATATATATATATATATATATATATATATATATATATATATATATATAATATATATATATATATATATATATATATATATATATATATATATATATATATATATATATATATATATATATATATATATATATATATATATATATATATATATATATATATATATATATATATATATATATATATATATATATATATATATATATATATATATATATATATATATATATATATATATATATATATATATATATATATATATATATATATATATTGTAACTTTTGAAAAAATGTCCTCAGTTTGAGGCATCTTTTTTTGTACCTGTGAGAAGTTGTTTGTCCCACGCTTGAGCGCAATTTTCTTTGCAGCCCCGCTTTAATTTCTGATAATAAATTGAGTGAAACCTGATTTTAAAAGAACTAAAGAAATTAAACACACACTAGCTCAGTACCCCCCCCCCCCCAACTTTTCTTTGGTAGAGAGATATGGGTAAGAGATATTTGTCTTACGTCTTGTTGGAATTATTTTCTATTTTTTAAAAAGCTTTCAGTTGTACAAGTCTTTTGGGCACCACTCATTTTAAAATAGAAAGGATTTAACTTCAGCTAAAAAAATGAGAAAAAACTGAAGTGTTTTATGGATATTACTAAAAAGAATTAGTCTAGTACCAACTTATCCCGAAAAGAAAAATAGGTATTCAGTGAGACACTAGCTTTAATCAACAAAAAGAAAATTTATTCATGTTTTAAAATGAAAAGTTCTAACCTTTACAGTTTTACCTAACAAATTCTAGCCTAACTAGTAGTTGTTACATTAAAATTTTAGACTATTATAACCCCCGAAGACGAGAAATCGTGCTTTACACTTCACTTTTTATTCTGTTTTACATTGCAGTTAAGGCACTACTCTCGAATAAGTCTATTGAAGGGAGTTTTGTTGACTTACTGTTTTTTATTCCTGCTGTGATCGACTACGCCCGATTTCACACTTTTTCTTAACAAACACTTAGAAAGCCCACTACGGCTTTTATTGAAGAAACTGGTCTTTTACTTAGCGCTCTGGTGAAAATTAGCCTACTTCGGCTAGATGGAAAATAGCCTCTCGGCTAGACGGTACTGCCTGGCTGCGGCTAGATGGAAAACAGCTCGGCAGCGGCTTGATGGTACTGCCTGGTTGCGGCTAGATGGAAAACAACCTCGATTCAAGCTCTGCGGAGCCTTAAATAATCGTGCGACTTTTGCCGGTAATATCACGACGCTCCAATCAAACTGCGGATCAAATATTTCACCAATCGCGGCCTGGCGGTAGGTTCGGTCCGGAACCCGCATAACACAGTATATACCGAACGTCCTGGAACTTCTGTTTAATATACCGTTCGATACAAAAATGAAAATAAGTACAATTTGAAATGGAAAAATCAGTAACATTACATGGTCTTAAAATCTAGGAAAAAATGAATGTTACATTTACCCCCTTCCAAAAAGAAATAGACTACACTAGTCTATTAAACTTAGGCTACTTATGAAAAGGTACAAAGTGGTACACTATCACTTAATACTAAGGTCAGAACTTAAAACAAAATTACAAACTTCGGACCTTACTACTAGACTTAATTCAATTAAGCACTAATATTAAGTACAATGAAAACCAAATGAAAATCTTTGCATGATCACAAGAATCTTATAACTAGACTTAACTTAATTAAACACTAAGGTTAAGTACATCAAAAAGCAAATAAAAATCCTTGCATGAACATAAGAAATACCTGTCCAGAGTAACAATAGGCGGTCTTCTTATATAAAAGAATCAGCTCTGTTATTGTTACCAAAACAAAAAAAAATATAACTTTGTCTAGACTCTTGTCTAAATCAAAAAAAATGAACTGAAATAAAATATGAACACCCCCCTTAAAATATTTTAAGGATTGTCTGAAAATTTTTTATTTTTCAGCAAAAGAAATTTATAAAAATTCTTAAATAAAGAAAAAAAAAACCTAAAAAATGATTCTAGTGCAAACACTTACACTAAAAAGAAAAAGTCTTGTCAGACCATTTAGCACAAGGCCAAAAAAAATATCTGGATAAATATCCAGGCAAACGCTCGGGAAAAATCGCTATCAATGCTCTAGCTCATCGCTAAGAGAACATTCCAAATCTAGTATCACTACTAGTCGCATTCAGAAAATAATCGCACTCTATCGCGCAATGTCGACGTCCTAAGACATCTAGACATGCTAAAATCGCCAGGGAAAACGCTATATCGCGCAATGTCGACGTCCTGAGACATCCAGACATGCAAAAATCGCCAGGGAAAACGCTCTGGTTAATCGCCAGAAAACACGTCAGCTCATCGCCAACAAAACACTCTGGTATCGCCAGAAAAAACCTCGGCTCCTCGCCAAGAAAACCTCTGGTATATCGCCAGAAAAAACCTCGGCTCCTCGCCAAGAAAACATTCTGGTACATCGCCAGAAAAAAGCCTCGGCTCCTCGCCAAGAAAACACTCTGTAAATAGTCCTCGACTACACAAAGTCCGCGTTCTAAAAGAACAATCTCGCCATTAACATAGTGAGCAGCTATAAAAGCTAACAATATCACTATAGGCACAGTGAATAGCTTTAAAAGCTAAAATTCACTCTAAACACAGTGAATAGCTATAAAAGCTAAAATTCACCAAACTGAATGATCCTGCTTCAAAAAGCAACGTTCACTAAGAACGGAATGATTAGTCTGCGCGCAACTAACATTCAAGGAAACATTCCCAGCACCACTATGTGAGACAGCAAGTCTCGAAATAGGACCTCCCTAAAGTCATAATCCTATATATGGGAGTCCATAAGCAAAACGACTCAAAATCACACATTTTGAGCACATGCCCTCAGGCAACAACATACACTGAAATATATACAGAAATATGTACAGAAATATATACAGAAATACATACAGGAGTTCAAATCCCAAACTCTTGGTTATGATTACTCCATACTGAGCTTGGTGAAAGCTCCTAGCAAAAGCTAATCAAATCTTCGGCACATCGCACCAAAGTGACAAATCTGCCTAGAAACATGAGCCAGAAGAAAACGCCCTCCATCATTCTTCAGGGTGGCTACACAGAGATATAAAACTTAGCCAGCATTGCGCCTCTTCAAGTTGCATGAAGAACCCTCGTGTACTGGTCTCGCCCTGGAACAACAACGAAAAACATTCAATCCATCCCACATAACAGGAGACAAACACCTCACCACGATATACTGAAAGGTGGAGACAATAAAATACAGAATTGGTGACCCTGGTGTCCACCAACAAAAGGGAGTAGATTATAGCATCCACTAAACTGAAACGGTGTCTACCACACCACCATAAGTCAAAAAAAAATTAATCAATAGGGTGTTCCGAAACACACTACTGCCAACAGCCTGTCACCACTAATAGGCTAATTGGAGCTGAGGTCGACTACAGTAGTTAGGCTCTCCTTTGGTTCAAATAGAAATAACCATTGGGTAACAAAACCCCTAAAGGTCCCAAAGGTCAAACGTTCACCCTCCATAGACCACCCTTCCAATCAGTCTGTTCCTCAGGAAGACTAACTCCCTGCCAAACGTCGTAACGGCATCTGTTAGCACCCGGTGCATCACAGCCTGTAAAAAAAAACAGATAACTCATGGGATACAACCTAAAAGGTTTACAAGGTTGACTTAACCAAGCTTCTAACGAAATTTTAAAAAAACGAAAATGAGCTTAAAAAGCTACATGAAGCAAAAATTTCTCAAATTTTTGGTGGCAACGCAACAAAACTTTTGAAGACGACAAGAGCTTTTCCAGCTTAATCAGAAACAAGAAGAAAACATCGTTGACAGCTAAAATATTCGATCATGGTGTTAATCGTCTCCCTAAACAATAGCCTCTAGAAGAAACTGCTACAGGTATCAGGCATAACCGTTTTCTGTCAGCCCAAACTCCTAGATTACCTCTTGGAAATCTAAAAATTCGGTTAGGAATCTTCCTTCACTGCGCTTAGCCTCTCTTGACAAGGTTCTCATCTCGGTATCAGATTTTGATCATTTCTTTGTGAAACGACTGTCTTACTCTGCTCTCATCTCCTGTAAATGATCAGCCTTTAGTTCTCCTGCAGAACTTCAATTTCCTATCAATCCGATAGTATACCGAAAAAAACTCATCAGACGCCTATGAGTCTATGCAAAAAAATTTTAAAAAAAATTAGTGACTCAAAGGTAACGTTTAAACGGCACTGAAAAAAAAAAATAGAAAATACCCTCAGTTTGTCAATTCAGAAGAAGATCTAAACCAAAATAATCCAAGTCTTAGACTTACTGGATAAACCAAAATCAATTTACTCTTAATTGCACCCAAAATATACCATTAAGGTAATAAAAATACACCCACTCGGGTAACAAACTTTGAAATTGCTCTTAAAAATTTTTGACTCTACATCACACTACACGAGCTACATCTTGCGCTTGTCCCTAACTCAAGATCACCTTGGATTGCCTCTAATCAAAATTTCGCTTCCAAGTGTCAAGAACTGGATATTATTTGGGGTCATAAGCAAATCAAATCCCGCGACCACCGATATACCAGTCTTATGATATATCCTGAGTGAGACTCCTTCGCAAGCTCGCAACAGCTGAGTCGATGCTAAACATCAACTACAATCAACCTAAGTTTGGATATGATCAGTACCCAAAACCTTAGCATTAAACAATAAAAGTAAGCTATTCTCTGCTCAACTTTTTTATAACAGTCAAAAAACGAGGTCGTCACCTCTACAGAGCAACATCAAAAAAAAATAAATTAAAGCAATTAAGATAATGTAAATATAAATTATTCTTCTTCTGACAAACTTTCACTAGGGCTAGGTCCGTTGAATGGTTTTAAGTCTTTAATATGCCATCGTCCTATTTTAGTCCCATCTAAATTAACTAAACCATAAACTAAGTCTGAAATCTTTTCTCTTATCACGCAATGCACATACTTAGGTACCAACTTAGATGTGAATTTATCTGCTGCACTGGAAAGAATTTTATTTTTTCGCCAAACGTGATCACCTATATTAAAGGCAAAATCCCTTTTTTTCTAAGGTTGTAAGACTTACTGTTCCGTTCATAAGCCTTATGTATCCTACTACGCACGTCGGTGAAAATATCTTTTAAACCCTTTAAATTTTCGGCGTACTCACCCCTGTTACCCGGAATTATTTCGCTGTCAACATTGACATCCAAATCTAAATTTTTATATTACGATCCAGATAGAGGTATGTTATATGTCTGCCGTAAACTAAGAAAGACGGTGTAAACCCTGTTTACTTCGTGTCTTGCGGTGTACACGGGATTAAAACGGATGTTAAAACTATAAGTTTCACTTAGGCTCTTAAAACTCTTAGAGGTAAACTGAGTACCGTTATCGCATATCGAAAGCGATGAAACTCCGTGGATTAGAAAAATATCGTTTTCTGAAATTTTCAAAAAGTATTCGGCTTTAGAGCTTTTCAAAGGAAATAACACGGTATACTTTGTTAACCAGCAAGAAATTACGAAAAGTCATCTATTTCCTTGTTTTTGAACGTGGAAATGGACCTACTAGATCAGCTGCTATGACTTGAAAAGGGAAATTAACCGTTTTCTCTTTTTCCCATCAGTTCCATAGGTAGTGTATTTGGAGATTTCTGCGCTCCACATACTTCACAAGTCCCTCACAAACTTTAAGATAACAAAACGCATTTTTGGCCAAATTAAATTAAATGTATGTTGTCTCAGCCTAATCGCCCAACGCGCTAGTTTGCCACTAGGGTTTTTACTAGAATTAAGCCACAATAAACTATAATGATCTTTTATGACCGTGAAAGGAACACCTTCTATGTAAGGTCGAAACTTTTCGATGTTAAAGAGTACTGCTAAACATTCTTTTTCAACAACCGAATAGTTACGTTCAGCCCTTGATAAAGTTCTACTGGCATACGCTATCACTCTTTCCTCACCATTGATTTTCTGTGTTAGGACGCCCCCTAAACCGGTATTAGAAGCATCACTAGAGATATAAAACTGTTGGGAAAAATCTGGTTGGGATAAGATGGGAGCTGAAACCAATAGCTCTTTAATCTTTATAAAAGATTCTTCGGCTGCCTTTGTCCAATCTATCGATTGTCCTTTTTTCGTCCTTTCAAAAGATCATTAATAGGCGACAACAAGTAGAAAAATTCTCGATAAAACGTCTATACCATGAACACATTCCTACGAAGCGCTTAACTTCCGTAGTATTAGTAGGTCTCGCATAATTAACCATGCTTGCTACTTTATCCGGATTGGTACGCAAGGAATTTGAGCCTACAATATAGCCTAAAAAACTTTAGAGAAGTTAAAAAAAAAATCACATTTGCTCAAATTTATCGTCAGTCCGGCCTCTTTCAATTTATCTTTTACTTCCTTAAGTAAGCGAATATGCGATTCGAAGTCTTTCCGATGTTACTAAAATATCATTGAGATAGGTAAAAATATGTGGCTCATATCTCGGACCGAATATAGCGTCCACTAAACGTTGCTGAGTTTGGGCAGCGTGCTTTCTTTAGACCAAACGGCATAGTGACGAACTGAAATAGACCTCGGCCTACTACTGCAAAAGCGGTCTTTTCCTTAGAGGATTTGTCCAAAGGAATTTGCCAGAAAGCCTTTCTAAGGTCCATCGAAGATACATACTTAGCATTCCTGAGTGATGTCAAAATTCTGTCGATGTTCGGTAATGGATAGTTATCAAATTTGCTGACCTCGTTGAGCTTTCTACCGTCAAAGCATAGACGGTATCACTCCGAGTTTCAACATTTCGTCTAACTCTTTATATTTAATACTTTTGACATATAAGGAGACATGGCGAAGGGCCTTGTCTTTACAGGATTGGCATCAGCCGTATCTATAGACATGTTGATTTTATTCGTTCGGCCTAACCTATCTTTACTACTTATTTCATTGAAAGAGCTTATTACGTTTTCTGCGTTTAAGCGTTCCGTCCGCGGGAGATCATCTAGGGTACATAGACGCGAGAAAAAGGTTTTCTAAAGAACTTTTCTGAATGACAATCTTTAAAACTTGTATTAGAATTGACTTCTAGGGACTGTGGATACCATGAATTATTTTTTAAAATTTACTAAAATTCCGAATTTTTGTGCAAAATCACATCCTAAAACCAAAGTATGTGATAGAGAAGGTACTACTAAAACAGAGATTACTAAACAATGACCATTGCAGACTAGCGGCAACTCAACCGTACCTAAAACTTTTAGACGGCTGCCATCTGCAGTGGTAACACTTCTATTTTTGACGTGGCATATTTTTATACTTAAACGACTTAAAATTTTAATACCATTCTGACCTATAACGGAGGCATTTGCACCAGAGTCAAATAAAGCCGAGAAATGGGCACCTAATAGATTTATCTTGATATGCGGTCTGTTATCTGAATATTTATGCACGAATAAAGGAGATATGTGACGATTTGGAGAAG
>JAHKBH010000020.1:22500-30421 GCA_019049505.1 Pachyrhynchus sulphureomaculatus
GGTGTTAGTTCCCTTGCACAGTTCTTGAGAACTATGGCAGGGTATTCCGTCAGCGCCAGAAGCCTTCTTCGTGTCTAGCTTCATTAAAATACGCTTTATGATGCGCTGTCTGAAGACAACATCGGGCATCCTTGACTGCAATATGGGAATAGTAGGTCGTGTTTTTCCTTGGAAATCGACAGTAGAATGTGAAGCAAAGAGTTCAGCCAACAAGTTCGCTCTCTCAACAGGTGTGGTTGCAATGGAATTATCTGGCCGTGTGAGTGGTGGTATGGTGGATTTGGTAAAATTTTGACTAAACTGCCTTAGCGACTGCCCAAAAGGACCTGGAATTGTTGGGACAAGCGAGAAGTTTGTTTCTAATTCGTTGATTGTGTGCCTTCTTGGTTTTTCGTCGATAATTCCCTTGCATCTGTTTCCGGGCACGAACAAAGATGTTTCGATTTAAGGTGTTAGGATTTTCACGCCATTGTCGTAGGCAATATATTGGAAGCAGCAGCTTCTTTGCATTTTCGGTCGAACCAAGGCTTGCCGTTGGAGGAGCATTTCTTTGAAAAAGGGATGTAAGCCTTCCATACCAGCCAAAATAACATCGGAGACCTCCCTGGCGCAGTCAGATGGGTTATCGGATCGAAAACAAACGTCCATCCAAGGAAAGTTCGAAAGTATTCCATGAGATCTTCCCATTTAGCAGATTTGTAGTGCCAAATCTTGCGCGGCCTAGGCGCCTCTCTGTCACTGATTGGCAGGATACTCGATGTCGAAAGCAGTTTATGGTCGGAAGAACCTAACGGCGGATTTACGGTGACCGTGTAAATCTCCGGATTGGTGGGTTAAAAAAACAGATCAAGAAGACTGGCGAACTCCCCGTCTCGATCAGGGATCCGTGTTGGTTCGTCAATAAGCTGAGTTAAGCCATAACTGATTGAGAATGATTCAGCTTCACGACCTTGTTCGTCGGTGGTAATTTGAATATTTGAGCCAGTTTGATATTGTGGACATTAAAATCGCCCAGGATGGCAATTTTCGGCACTTGGATAGTTACTTTGTAAATGATCGATGGTGTCTGCAAGAGAAGCGAAAAGTGTTCGAAAATTGGTATCACTTGGTGGTCGATACAGGATACAGAAGAACCTTGTTTGTTGAGAGTCGTTATTTTTAACCACATAACATCAAAGTTTGGGGGCTCCCAGAGCTTCTTATCGTTGACAAGAGAGGTCGCTTCTGACAAAAAGACAGATTCCAAAGTTACGCCTAAATCGGGAATAGAAGTCGAACCCAGGATAAAGATAGTTGACCGTGCTGGTCGATGGACTGACCTTGGTTTCACATAGAGCGAGTACATGAGGTTTATCTGATTGCAGGTGTTGATGCACTGAATTTATGTTCGAGTTTATACCTCGTATGTTGCAAAAATCTATCTTAAAATTATGATGTCTGCAAGTCGACGCCTCCGAACCAGCCCCTACCCGGAGATCCGAACGGGGGGCCATTCTACCTCCGGAACTTCTTGCATCCAGGCGCCTCATCATGCTGTTTGGTCCCACAGTTAGTTTAATGTGGAATTTTCCTGTTCTGTCACATGTTTAGTCTTTGCTTCTTGGCTTTGATCCAGGGGGTGTTATATTGGGTAGTTTGGGTTTGACCAGATACTTTTCCAATGATCTGTGAGTTCTTGTTTGTTTTGGTAGTTCGGTCACTGCTGACTGTTTGCTGTGCATAGTTTTCCGGTAGAACTGTGTTTGGCTTCTTCGGAAGAGGTTGTTGGTATCTTTCCTCTCGTTTTGGTTCTTTGTATCTACGTAAGTCTTGCGGCATATACGGGATAATTTTGTTTCAGAGAATCCAGGATTTCTGGCAGTGTTCCGTTGGGAGACCCGACTTGATCTTGTTTATACTCTGGCGTGAACTCGTTTTGAACACGTTCCCGTTGATAAACTGGGTAAGGTGTCCTAGATATACTCCTATTAAAACCAATATGATACTTCCCCTGGAAAGCGATTCATTCTGATAGTATGAGACAACATTAATTCAGGTTTAAAAAAACTGTAGCTGTTATCATTGACCCAATATAAAGTTTTGTTATAATGGGAAAGCATAACTTTAATTACAGGAATATCCTTTACGAACAGTTTTCTTTCTTTACTTTGCTAAAATGATAAGTTTTATTTAGGCTAAATCTATTTTCAAAATTGGAAACTTCTAAATGGCACATAATCAAATATAAAAAGTTATATTTCTGTACTAATGTTTATTTAAAAAAAGTTATGGGTACAAACACAATTTTTTTAATTTTATTTGAATACGAATCTTACAAAAATATCAAATTTAAGAACACTTGCCCAGTAAAAAATATTTAATGTCCAATTGTGACACCACTGATCTCCGCAAAATGTTGTCATTTTTCCTAATCAGCAACATATTCATGAACTATTAATTCAATAAAATTTAATCATAATTCTTACGCAAGATATCAGCATAGCAGTTATAGAATATTGTATAGCATCCCCTGATCACTGCCCTGGGTTGAGAGCCGAGAGGCACTGGTTGAATCCGACCGCTAGCAGCTAGGTCTTGTAATGTCCCTCAGATTTTACAATAAAAATCATATATACAAGTCTAATATCTAAAACATGAAGTACGTGAGGCGAAAAAAAACAGAAAATAAAAACGTGATCCCTAGTATGTATAGAAATAAAATTGTATAAGATGATGCTAAATTTGGTGTCACAATAAAACAGAATTAGTAATTAAATAACATGCTGCGTTTGGCTACAAATTTTCAGAAATTCACGATTGAAATTTTCTTTCCTAAAGCATCCTCTTTTAAATAAACCTTATACTCAACAGCTTTTTGAAGTCTTCCCGTATATTTGGTTTTTATAGCAACATTGAAACAGCATCCAGCACTAGACTGTTTTTAACCACCATCTTTACGTTATTGGTCTTTATTACCTCTTGGATCTCTAACAGTATCTATATAAAATTGTGTCAGAAATATACGTCTTCTATTCTATTTACGAGAGTATACTTCTGTGATGGGGGGGGGGGGGGGGGGGAGGGGGGGGGGGGGGGAGTGTGCAATATCTTTTGTCGATGGAATGGTTTGTGCTTGAAAAATGGCAATGGTATGTGGATTGACGCACAAAACGAAGATATAAATGTATACTTTGTTATATCACAACTAAATATGCTATAGCAGCCACAACAAAGATAGAAAGCGACATAAAATAAAATCGAAATATAGGGTGTTGTTTAAATAGGTGTTCGTTTATTTTTCAACAATAGTAAGTAGTAAATTAAAATAACCACTTCGTCAAATACCGTATAAAAAAAGTTTTTAAGTGTAGAACCGTGAATAAATCTTCTATTTGGCTTGCTACTTTAATAGACTAAAAAGTTCTCGTCTTCTCCTTTGGCTTTCAGAATTGTTTATTGAATGAAGACAACAAAATTTGGAATAAAAATTCGAAGGCAAAGACTCTGGAGACAGTTAAATATAAAAAATAATTTAATTAATTTTCATGCAAATAAAATATTAAATTTCTCGTTTTATGTGATCAGGTTATTAGTCGAGGTACACATATATAATTCAATAGTTCCTTTCAAAAGAAAATTAATTCGTTTAAGTTACGGAAAAACAAATGCAAATAAAGACCTAAAAGACAAACAAAATAAAGATAATATCGAATCTCTATTCCTATGGTGGTTTAAAATAACACTACCTGTCACATATTTCAGCAGTGCTACCTACTGTTCTCTATTGTCAATCCATCCCGATACGATCGCGTCGAGGGTTAGGATCGACAAATAAGACAACATGAAATTTACTAGTCTAGGTAATTACCTTGAATGTAAATGGTAAGATACAACGAATGGTATCAAGTAATAACAACCTAATACTCCATTGTAGGCTGACACAGTCAACACTTCAAACGCCAGGCGGCGCAGCTTTCGAGGGATCCCGCCCTCAAGCATATATGAAGATAATGTAAATAGTGTGTCACCACTCCGTTTGCTTATGGCTGCTGGATCGGCCCACGATGAAGTATTAGGTGTGCGTACTTGGTACAATTCGTTGTATCTATATCAGTGACGGAGAGGCGCCTAGGCCGCGCAAGATATTTGAGCACTGACAAATCTGCTAAATGGGAAGATCTCATTGAATATTTTTCGAACTTTCCCTTGGATGGACGTTTGTTTTTCGATCCGACAACCCATCTGACTCCGCCAGGGAGATCTCCGATGTTATTTTTGGCTGGTATTGAAGCTTACATCCCTTTTTCGAAAACGAAAATGCCCCCCTCCAACGGCAAGCCTTGGTTTTGATCCGAAAATGCAAAGAAGCTGTTGCTTCTAAACATATTGCCGTTACCGACAATGGCGTTGAAAAATCCTAACAGACATAAATCGTAACACCTTTGTCGTGCCCAGGAACAGATGCAAAGGAATTTATCGACGAAACCAAGGCAGGCACACAATCAACGAATTAACAAACAAACTTCTCGCTCGCCTCAACAATTCCAGGTCCATTTTGTCACTCGCTAACGCAGTTAGCCAAAATTTAACCAAATCCACCATACCATCATTCACAGGGACGGCCAGATAAACTCCATTGCAACCACACCTGTTAAGAGAGCGAACTTGTTGGCTGAACTCTTTGCTTCATATTCTACTGTCGATTTTCCAAGGGAAAAACACCACCTACTATTCCCATATTGCCGTCAAAGATGCCCGATGTTGTCCCTTCAGACAGCGTACCATAAAGCGTATTTTAATGACGCAAGTCACCAAAAAGGCTTCTGGCGCTGACGGAATACCTGCCATAGTTCTCAAAACTGTGCAAGGAAACTAACACCAGTTTTCTATAGACTCTTTTCAACCTATCCAACAGAAAGGAATATTTCCGTCCTGCTGGATAAAGTGCCACAGTTCAGCCGATACTTAAAAAAAAAGGCAAGAAGACCTTGCCAAATAACTACCGACCAGATCGCACCAGCTTTCAATAATATCAAAAGTCATGGAAAGGTTTATCAATGCAGCATCTTCTAAAATATCTTGAACGATTCAATATTATAATCGATCACCAAATATGATATGTCTTAATCGTAAACATAGATCAGACGAGGAGACCTTCTGATTATAAGTATACACATATTTGGAACAGCAGGAGCAGATTTGACCACATTGGGAGAATCTCGAGCTGTTTGGGGTACTTGAACCATATCAGAGGCATTTCGACCGTGTTTGAGGGCACGATGGACTGTTGGCTACACTACGCTTCTTAGTTGTAAACAAATGGCTGAAAAGTGCTTCCTGTTTGTGAGCACTCATGTTTCCTCAGGAGCTTTTCTTTACGAGTGGCGGTTGACGATTTTAAAAATTTCTATTCTAAACAACCTTCACAATCAACGGCAAACGTCGGTGGTGTCCCCAAGGTGCTCCATAACTGTCCTCCTACTCCTCTTTTCCTCATGTACATTAATCGAGATCTACTGAAAGAAAAGACCGGGAATCCAAATCTACTACCGCTTTTTGCAGAACGACAGTACGAACCTATGTCTCTCTTCATGTTTCACTTTTGTAACGTCTGACCGGACATGCGGCTGCTCAGAGTGAATATCCGCAAGACAGCAGGGAGGTCCGTTCAAACTTAATTAAAAGACCTGGTAAGAAATTCTATCTTCTGGGGTGACAGAGTAAACCAAGTGGAATTTAAACTGCTTCAAAAAAAAAACAACCCAGGGGCGGCGGCAAGTTTTTTTTTTAATTTTTCTAAAAAAATTAACGTTGCTATGAAACCCGACATAGTAATATGCGAGGCCAACAATCAAAAGCACTTACTACCATATTTCCCCCTGATTATGATCCAATCCCCCCACATCGTCATTTAATATTATGTTGGGCGTTAGTTTGGGAGCAAACATGGGTCCTGGCATGAACATTTTTTACAGGCATAATCGAGGAGAGCAGTTCTCAAAGGTTGGGTAATATTATTTCGAACCAGCAAGTTTTTCAACACTCCACAACAAAACTGTTTAATTCTTTACACAAAGCTCACAATTCGACCTAACTATGGAATACATGCTTGTTGCTCTGCTTACTCCCTCCCCTGTTTGGGGCTCCAGCTCACCAAACATTACCCTGCATTTGTTGGTGAATTCTGTTTCATGGAGAAGAACTGTTTCGTCTGATTGAAAGACCCGGGAAAACCTGTGAGCCGCGGGCCTTGAATTCGCTGGAACATCGAAGAACGGTTGGCCGACATGATTCTGTTCCCCAAACCAAGTATTTTCATGGAAAGTTGTTTCGAAGGGATGTAAGACACGCAGGAATAATTTGCGGTCAGCGCTGTGTGTTTCCCACGCGTAAGTATCAATTTAGAGCGATTTCCATCAGAACAACGGTGAATCAGCCCATTTTATTTTTTTTTTTTTTTTCATTTTTTTTTTCCGCACACATGTGTAAATAGTATTGGCCGCTTTCCAGGAGCGCATTTAATAGGACTTGTATATATTATTCCCTCAGCAGCAAGCGTGTGCTAGACACAAAAAACAAAAAAAAAAAAAAAAAAAAAAAAAAAAAATATAAAAAAAAAAAACCATTACATTCCTAACGGAGGTTTTAAAAAACACTCCTCAAATTTTTTTTGTTCGCCTTTACCTACTTACTTGATATTGTGCTAGATGGTTTCGTCCATTTATTTTTTTGAGTTTAAAAAAAAATCCAGTCACGGGGAGATAGTTTTTTAAAAACCACCGCCTTTTTTATTATTTTTGTTGGGTCCCCCCCCCCCCCCCCCCCCTTTTATAACATAAATATATAATATAAAATATATCATATAGTCTATATATAAAATATATAAAACTATATAAAATGTATATTTATGATAATAATTATTATTATATATTAAACCCTTGTTCCATCTTCTAAACAGTATCATTCAGAATTGAGTATGAATTCGAGAAATTTTCAGAAACGCATTTTCGTTTACAATACAACTTAAACAAAACTTAATAATTCTGTAAATAAACAGTAGCTTCTCTATATACGATAACGTAAGTGCCGACACTCACTTTCTTTTCGGTTTGTGTCTGAAAAATGAGTCAATTATTGGGATAAGAGGTCCAAAGCGGGGGATATAAAGGATTATACATATGTTATAACCATAATGCGAATATTGCGTGTGCCAAAAAATTTTTTTCTTCCTAGAGCATCTAAACAAAGTTCGAAAAGCGAAATGAACATTAAAAGTGCGAAATAGAATGTGTTTTCTGACGTTGATTTCGTTTTAATTTATTACAATTAATAGTAGTACTCGTACATTACAAATAAGGTCACGCTCGTGCAAATACCGCCTATAAACAAAGAATTTAAATGTAAATCCTGAATATTTCTTCTGTTTTGGTCTGGGCTTGCCACTTTGAATAGACACTATAGCCAAATTTCTTCTCTTTCCTTTTACCTCTGAGAGGTCAGAGAGGCTCCTTCTTCACCTTTTTATATCCTTTGTCAACTTGAATAGAAGACAAAAAGTTCGGAATAACACATTCCAAGGCAAAGACTCACAGGAAGACACCATATTATAAAAATCTCTCAGCCGAGGGTAAGAACTTAAACTAAATTCAATAATTCCTTCCAAAGAAAATTAATTTCTCTTAAGTTACTGACAAAATAACTACAAATAAAGAATACAAAACATATAAAAACAAAGACAATAACCGGAAACAAACCCAACATTCCTATGGTGTTAAGAACTTTTTTATTTCTGTTTCGTCATTTACTTTCTTAATTTTATAAATTAATTTTTATGTTTAAAAAATAAATAAATTATCTGAAAAGTTCTTCGGATATTAAGGGGCCTATAATTCAATCTATTTAAATTTAAACACCAAAATGCGAATATAAATCTGACAACTTT
>JAHKBH010000217.1:0-22906 GCA_019049505.1 Pachyrhynchus sulphureomaculatus
ATAGAAAGAATTATTCAGACCTAAAAACCGCTCACTTCCATTTACCCTCGTTGATTCAATTTAAAAGGTTGGTTAACATTCCCGTATAATAGATTGCGTCACTTCCTTGATGAATCGAAGTTCTTAATTTAAGTCTGTCTTTAGAGGTTGTCCCAGTGTCTGTATAAGCGTACTTAAATTAAATAAATCAACCAAAGTTTGTCCGTCTATGTGTGATTTTGTGAAAGTAAATTTTAATACATATTGCAATAAAAATTACTTTCTAACCAAAATATTAAAACTACTTTAATAAATAGTTTTGCCTATAAAAAAAATTATAGATTAGCGCTCTTCAAACTGTTCATACATGTATGGCATCACATGAAAAAAAGGCAAATTTTTAAAGCAGTCGGGACAATCATGGTTTAACTCTTAAATATACGGTTGTAATTTAGAACGATTTAGAAATTTATTAGTATTAGTAATATTAAGATAAATAAAGGAAGACAATATATTTATTTATAAGCATTTTTATTTTTTTCTTATCAAAAATAAAAATGGTCATTGTACTAAAAAATAAACCAAAATTCTTCATGGATAGTTTTGCTGAAATTACCATGGTCAGAAACAACTAGTTTTTTTTTTATTGAATTATGCAGTACTACAGCTCTCCTAATAGAGCATGTTCTTCATAGTAACTCTTGATTTTATCACTTTTTAGCCTTCTTTATTAGGACCATTTTACAAAATGATGTTATCTAAAAACCAATAGATTTAAAAGATATGGAATCTGTAGACTCAGAATATTATATAAATCCTTATTATGGATTAAAGAAAATGATCCGTCTGGATGGATCTGACGTTTTTCGGTGGACGAAGGAATCGTTTGGTCATACAACAGCACATGAATTAAATAGGGGGGAGCAAATGTTCCTTTGGATAATTCTTATAAGGATGAATATATTAAGTAAGTACTTTTTAAGCAATTTTGAAAGACTCATTGTCGAAATTATAAAATACGTATATAAAAAACAGTTACGGAATGGCATGATGAATTGACGTGAGTATTAGTATTATAACCTATATTCTATAATTTATCAATCTGCTTCTGTAAAAATATATGGTAGAATTTAATATCATTAGCGATTACTAATGTGGTTTTCGTAAGTAAAAAAATTACCAGGACTTTATTTTACATTATCTTTAGAACAAAATAAGACTGGAATAGTCCAGAGCAGTTGCATTTGATATATCCACTCGTTGGTGTGGCATCACAGATTTTTGGCTAATCTACGCTCATAGGGTCTGAATTATTTTGTTTATGGACTCTCGAGTTGACCACTATTTGTTTGGTTAAAAGTTTGATGTTTGTTATATTGTATGTTATTATTGTATTTATATTGCCACTATAAAGATATGGATTTTACTTAGATGGGAGACGTAAATTTACCATTTATATATGCTGTGTCCAATGTCCAATGAGTGACCATTACCACTGTAGCTATCCCACTTTCAGGGGGTTTCTTAATGGCCGCTTTAGATAATTTATTCCTCATAAATACACCTTCGAAAATTAGTAAATCTGTAAAAATTTGACGTCCAACTTTGTTAGATCAAAAATTTGTAAGCCGATTCCGAGGTATATAATGTTAACAGGTTTTTTAATATGATTTTTAAAAACAGTCCGCATCCTATTTTATAGGTTTTGAGAAACAAGGTACTTTTCTTTTTAGTTTTTTCCAGTTGCAATTGATTCCATCATTTGATTATGTCGTTTAGCTTCAGATAATCTTTCTTTGGCCGATCTCGCATAATTTACAGCTTTTGCAATACAGCCGCTCCTCCTCCAAGAGCATCCAAAGCAGACAAAACCAGCCGTCAGCGTCGATGTACTTCAGGGCTCCGTACTGTTTCAAACTCTTTTTCTTTTTTATGTTCACAATCTGCCGAAAAAAAACTAAAAAATTTAAATATAGGATTTACCATTGACGCCATTCTTATTTTTTTTATTTATCTTGAACTCTTGAAAATCCGCTGCCAATGCAAGTATCCGCAAGTATATTCAAAATCAATTTTCCTGTAGCATTTTTGCTAGGCCTATAAAAACATTCTATATCAGTCCAATAAGTAGAACTTTTCTATGAATGCATTTTTCAAATTTATTCAATAAAATGATTGTCTATTTTTTGATACACCCTGTATCTTCTAATTCCTCGAAATGTACCCCTACGCGAAACCTATTTTATCTTTACGCAAAATTTTGTCTACATCTATTTAGCCGTTTTTATGTGATGACATTCCCGACAGATAAAGTTTACAATTGGCTTCTACATATAATAAATATTACTACTAGTCACCTTTTCGAAAAATACATGCGCTAAATGTTCGTTGAATAAATTTTAAAAAATAAAAAACGGGCCATTATAGCTTCCTGACATTGACTAGTATCGCAAGCTTTTCAGATATAGCGTTTCGTTACAGCTGTGTCTCAAAAAGGTTATCGATAGATATGTTCTTAAAAATTTCAGTGTTTTCAATCTTCGCACGGCTAGCAATAAATGCGAATAACGAAACTATTCCTAAAAAATTACAGTGTTTTCTGTTTTAGCGCGGCTGGCAATTAATGCGAATAAAGAAACTGTTCCTAAAAATTACGGTGTTTTCAATTTTAGCACGGCTGACCATTAATGTGAATCTGTTCCTAAAAATTACGGTGGTTTCAGTTTTAAGATGGCGGGCAATTAATGCAAATAAAATCTTATTTCGACTGGGTTGAATATTTGCATAGAATATAGTTACACTATTCAATGACTTGCATAATTAGATGTATTTTGGCTCAATGGCGTCATTAAAAGAACCAGTTTAAGTATTTTAATGATTGTCGTGACCCCAATGTAATCTGAAAATCTTAAAGTGTCGAGCTAACTAATATCTTTTTTACAATGAAACG
The DNA here is from genome assembly GCA_019049505.1 of Pachyrhynchus sulphureomaculatus. Classification (NCBI taxonomy): domain Eukaryota; kingdom Metazoa; phylum Arthropoda; class Insecta; order Coleoptera; family Curculionidae; genus Pachyrhynchus; species Pachyrhynchus sulphureomaculatus. Next base: position 2,930 of record JAHKBH010000217.1, read on the forward strand.
ACGAACTAGAGTCCTTTTCATGTATATGTATAAACTATATTATGAGAGAGACCCAAAAGTAACGGCAATTTATTTTTAAAAAATGTTTATTAAATTTTTCTACAAACAACTATTAGTCTCCTTCAAAATACTCTACACTGAGCTAATACACTTATCCAATCTTTTATTCCATTGTTCAAAGCATTTTTTATATTCATCTGATTCAATGTCCTTCAGAACCTGCGTCGTTTTTTGTTTCACCCCTCCAATGTCAGCAAAACTTTCAGGTCCCTTTTCATCTTGGGAAACAAAAAGAAATCGCATGGAGCCAAATCCGGCGAGTAGGATAGGTGGGTAATGCCGTTTTTTGTCAAAATTTGGCTGCCACTCTTCTCATTTCCAAATATTTTGTTAAAATTCGCTGATTCGAGCTCGCACGTTAATTGGAATAACTTCACTACTTCATTAATAGTCCTATGTCCAACTTCAAAAATTAATTACCAAATTTCGTTGACATTTTTGTCAGCTCGAGAACTTGAAGGACGCCCGGAACATGGTTAGTCTTTGATATTTCACCGTTCTTGAAGCTGTTAAACCACTTATAGACTCGAGTTTTACTCATAGCATCCTCTTCGTAAGCAGTTTTTAGTATAACAACAGTTTCTACGGCACTTTTTTCAAGTAGAAAACAAAATTTCACAGCCGTGCTTTGTTCCCGAGAATCAGCCATCTTAAAAAACGACGAGTACACAAAACAACTTTTACAAAAAAAATTCAGGAGTCTCTCACAACCTTCTATACCGATGCGCTTGGCAGACTGACTTGGGAGGAGTGTAACTACATCACCCTAGCGGGCGAAGTGTATACTACAAGTACCAACCAAATCACAACACGATTCCCGTTACTTTTGAGTCCCCCCTCGTATATAGATGCGTGACAGTGAAAAACTACAAAAATAGCGATTCTAACTTTTCAAAAAAGGATCTTTATATGGCCGTTAATTAAATATTCTGTCTTTTAGATGTATTATACAATGGAGGTTTGTTGAAAGAGTTCAGCATCAAATGAATGCTTTTCTAGAAGGTTTCAGCGATTTAGTACCTCTGAACGTAATAAAGATTTTCGACGAGAATGAATTAGAATTGCTAATGTGCGGTATTCAGCACATAGACGTAAAAGACTGGAAACAAAATACTTTGTATAAGGGCGATTTCCATGCCAATCATATTGTTATACAGTACTTTTGGAGGGTAAGTATTTATTTTTGTCATATATTGTTTTTTATTTTTCTAATGTTTAGATATCGATGGAAATGAAAAATGTTTTTTTTTTCTGATCCAACCTTGGGCTGGGATTCTGTAGCAAGGAAGTTCGTTTACCATCGGCTTAGTTGAACCACTTCCGAATTTAAAAGGGAAAAGGAATGTTACTTTGCTATTTATCTGTCTTGTTCACATGTAGAAATAGCATTTACTTTTTCAAGTAAAAATATAGCATCCTTTTGTGGTGTATTGTGATCCGATAGATTTATATATTTTATTTCTTTTTAATTTTCATATTAATCAATAAAATGAAATATTCCTAATATAACACATGGGCTGAAAAGTCCGGGCCTAACACATAGATGGCGCTAGTTTGATTGCAGTCACCTTTTTTTCAGTTAATACTAACCTTCAAAAGACAGCTGTTAAAATTTCATGATATTCTATTCATTAGTTTGTGAGTTATTGTGCTAAGAGTGACGCTACTTTTGTTATTTTCAAAACAATGGATCAAAAACAATTTCGTGTTTTAATTTTACACTGCTTCTTGATGGGAAAAAATACCGTTCAAGCGAAGCAATGGCTTGAAAAGTGTTATGGGGACTCCGCTCCATCAGAAACAACAATAAAACGTTGGTTTGCTGACTTCAAACGTGGTCGTAGAGACACCGATGATGCAGAACGCAGTGGACGTCCAAATGAGGCGGTAACACCAGAAAACATCAAAAAAATCCATAAAATCGTTTTGAATGATCGAAAAGTGAAGTTGCGTGAGTTAGCTGACATCGTAAAGATATCAAAAGAACGTGTTGGCTTTATATTGCATGAGCATTTGACTATGAGAAAGCTCTGTTCAAAGTGGGTGCCGCGTTTGCTCACTGTTGATCAAAAACAAGAACGTGTTGATGATTCTGAGCAGTGTTTGGCCATGTTTAAACGTAACAAACCGGAATTTTTGCGTCGATATGTGACAATGGATGAAACATGGATCCATCACTTCACTCCGGAATCAAAACGATCGTCATCTGAGTGGACAGCAACTGGTGAACCTCGTCCAAAGCGCCCGAAAAGCACAACAATAGGCTGGAAAGGTTATGGCCTCGGTATTTTGGGATGTGCGTGGTGTAATATTCATCGACTATCTTGAGAAAGGAAATACCATCAACAGTGAATATTATATAGCGTTATTGGAGCGTTTGAAGGCCGAAATTGCAAAGAAACGACCGCATATGGCAAAGAAAAAAATTTTGTTTCATCAAGACAACGCACCGTGTCACAAGTCAATCAAAACAATGGCAAAACTACATGAATTGAACTTCGAATTGCTCCCACATCCACCGTATTCGCCAGATTTGGCTCCCAGCGACTACTGGCTGTTCGCAGACCTGAAAAAAAATGCTCGCCGGTAAGAAATTTCGCACGAATGAAGAGGTTATCGCTGAAACTGAGGCCTATTTTGAGGCAAAAGATAAATCGTTCTACAAAAGTGGTATTGAAATGTTAGAGCGGCGCTGGAATGATTGCGTTGCTCTTGATGGAGATTACGTTGATGAATAAAGCTAATTTTGAACCAGAAAACCGTGTTTTCTTTGTTAGGCCCGGGACTTTTCAGCCCATGTGTTACATAAGGATCCGAGGCTAACCGAAATATAATGATGGAAAAAAGAACGTTTAATAGAATACGCAATTTCAAAAAGACAAGGAACTATTTTCCTCCCCTTTCATTTTTCTATTTTTCGTTATTGTCGTCACAGACAACCAGCTCTGCAATTGTATGCATTAACTCGCGTATGAACTTTGCACACTGTGGACCTTTACTCAATGAAACAAATAGGTTTTTCACTAAATTTTAGTGTGAATGCCTAGAGATGAATAGACCAACAATAAATAGCATTTTCTGCATTTTTGGAATCAACTTGATGTCGGTCCATCTGTTTCTCGTTAGGTTGGTAGGACCTTAACTGCCATCTGTGTCAAATTTTAAAACCATAGCGTCAGTAGTTAATAAAATTCGCTTATATTCGTTCAACAACAAAAGTGCGTTTTTCGATTTTTAACATGAGTGAAAAAATTCATCAAAGAAGTTGCATTAAATTTTGTTTTAAAAATGGTTTTTCGGCTTCCTAAACGTTCGAAATGATAAAAAAGTCATTTGGGGATGATACTCTATTCAGAGTAAGTGTTTTTGATTGGTATAAATTGTTTAAAGAAGGCAGAGAACGTGTGGAAGACGATGAACGTCCTGGTCGTCCTTCAACATCTACCTATGAGAACTACGTCAAGCAAATCAAGGATTTGGTGCTCAAAAATCATCGAGTGCTAGAGGTGAGCCCAGACCGAAGAAACCACGCCAAAGCAAGTCGAAAATCAAGGTGATGTTAACAGTTTTCTTCGATTATCGTGTTGTTCGTTATGAATTCCTTCCGCCGGGCCAAACTGTCAACAAGGAATATGATTTGAGCGTTACGCGTCGTTTGCGTGAAGCTATTCCTCTCAAGAGGCCCAAATTATGGCCCGATAACTCTTGGTTTTTTCATCACGATAATGCGCCTTCTCACACAGCATTGGTTCCGCAATCGCCCTATTCGCCTGATTTAGCTCCGTTGGACTTCTGGCTATTCCCTAAACTCAAAAAACCGCTTCGAGGACATCGTGTTGAGTCGATTGAGGAGAATAAAACCGAATCGAAGAAGGCTTTAAAGGCCATTCCAGAAATCAAATTCAACAACTGTTTTGAAGACTGGAAAAAACGTTGGCATAAATGCATTGTATCCAAGGGGGATTACTTTGAAGGGGACGAAATAAATTTGGAAAAATAAATAACCCGTTTGCGTTTTATTTCAAAAGTCTTACTATTTTTTTGATCACAGAAGTATATATATATATATATATATATATATATATATATATATATATATATATATATATATATACATTAGAAAATCTATCACTAACCTATACTGCCTATCATTGTATTTTTTAATTTGTAGCAAGTGTACCTTAAATTAGAAAATTTTTAGGTTGTTTTGTCTTTTAACAATGAAATGAGAGCTAGACTGCTACAGTTTGTAACCGGAACGTCACGCGTGCCCATGAATGGGTTTAAAGAATTGTATGGAAGCAATGGCCCACAACTGTTTACGATAGAAAAATGGGGTACGGTTGATAATTTCCCCAGAGCGCATACTTGGTAAGTTGTTTTACTTAATTTTTATATAATATTGAAAATAACCGTGACATCACGATATTGACACAGACACGTGTAGCTATTATGTAAGGTATTCTATTAACTCAAATTTGTTTGACACAGGGCGAGCTTGCTTTATATGTATGTGTGTGTGATAAAGAGAGAAATAGAGTTTTACCACAACAATTCTGCGACGTCTGCACAGCAGAAATTCGCGTTTTTAATAATATTTGCTCAACCTAAATTAAGACCCAAATATTCAACTGTTTAAAAAAACGGGCACAGGAGTTTGGAGAAACTGATTCAACTTTAAGTAACGCTCAGGCATCGCGACTAAGAACTTTAAAAAGATAGATAATCGTGAGGTGCGTTCTCGAGAATCTTTACCTCTTAATGTGCAAACGATCAAGTCCCGTAAATCTGCCCAGAATTTCGTTGAAATGTGGTCTTCGTAGAGATTCATGTCTGCTCCCCGACAAGATACAGTTAGCGCACGAATTAAAGCCGATTGCGTTTAAAATGCCTTTCAATAGTTAATATCTTTATCTCTAAAAGGCATATCTACCTTACGTCAATAAACAGAATTGTTCTTATTCGAGTTCCGCGTTCCCTTAAAGTCACGACTTGGATCGCAATATCGGCACATGGAACTATTAGCCTTTACTTTGAGAATGACGGGGGGCACGAAACACTCGTTGATTGATTGAAAATGGAATGAGATCCAATACATTAAATACCATTTTTCTTAGTTATTCAATAAATTTTTTCAAATATTTTAACGCCGATAAATTTTTCTTGTGGAGTTATTACAAAACTGAAGTTTACAGTCGCAATTAAAAGAACGTATTCGACAATAAATGACAGCGATGAAAACAACGTTCCGAGCAATGATCAATAATTTTACTACTCGTTTAGAAGGGTGCCGGGTTTTCCAAGGATTTCAGTTTAATATACAATAAAGGTTTATTAAAAAAAAAGGTAAATTAAAGTCAATAAGCTGAAACGTCAAATCAGAATTAATTCGGTTTATATGGCTTCATCGCTTTGAAGTTGTTAGTACAGTCTGTCAAGTAAGAATGTGTCCGCGATAATTTATTTTTGGTAGATGCGATTCTAGCGATTTAACAAAAAATCGGTAGAGGGAACCTTTATCCACGACGTATTTTAGAAAAAGTATCAGTCGATTCTAAACTTTCGTCGAAATCACGGAAAATTCAAAATGAGTCACTTGTTTTGCGAGTCGGTTCGAGGCAGTCGTTCTTTGTTCCCATCCAAGGAGGCCTAAAATGATACATTCTTCGGCTGCTAAATATATTAAAAAGGCGGTATCGTTTGTGAAGAAATCGGTAAATCATTTTAACTAGACGAAAAATGTTGACGACTTGCCAAAACGTGGCTCGGTGGCCCTCACAATTGCCAGGTGCCAACCCTATTGAAATCGTTTGGTCTCTTGTACAAAGAAAGCTCAAAGGGAAGACTCTAAGGACTTTGACTCAGTTGTCTCGCGAGATTCGAAAAATTTGGAGATAAATGCAAAAAATCTCGTGGACAGCATGCCTGGAAGATGCCAGGCGATTATTGATGCAGGAGGTGATTGGACAACTTACTAAGGTAATTGCCCCGTTATTAGCACACCAAAGAATTGTAAAAATTTTTCTCGAAACACATTTTTTCAAGAATACGAGCGGTCCCGTTCTTACTTGCCAGTACTTAGGATCCTTAATTAGTAATACCGGTGAGAGAGAGTGAGATCCATCGAAGGTGTGCACTTACAAGAGTTGCTGTGCAAAAGCTCAAGAAAATTTGGCAAGACAAACACATATCCAAATGAGTGTAAGTCAGACCGGTAAATTGTCTTCTCTTTCCTGTTCTTACATATGGCTGTGAAACCTGGATATTGAAAAAGTCGGAAATAAAAAACCTAGATGCCACAGAAATGAACTACTGGCAAAGAATGCCTAGGATCCCGAGTGATCAATGACTCAATTATATCCGAGCTTAATGTCTTACAACGTATTTCGAGTATTATCCAAACAAAAATCATTAATGGAAGGAATGTTTAGACAAAACTAATCGTCAAAGGAAAAGTACCGGGTAGAAGATCCCGAGGACGTCCCCATCCCGTTGGGTGGATCAAATTATCCATCTTACGCACGAACCACTTTATACACTGGTGCACGAAGTGCAAGATAAAGAAATGTAGAGGAGAACAGCCCATAATGCCACGAATTGACCACGACATTTCCTAGAAGGAATTGAGACTGAAGAGAGAGATATAGCTTTTTATACAATTAAACGTGTTAAAAGAAGATAACAACATAATCACATTGTAGATTAAGTACAATGAATATATCTAGTTTTTTTTTTCCTTAAGTGTGACTTTTAATTTGTTAGATTTACAATTTATTAAGTAAGAACGTGTACGCGATTATTTATTTTTGGTAGATGCGATTCTAGCGATTCAACAAAAAATCGGTAGAGGGATCCTTTGTCTACGACGCATTTTAATAAAATTATCAGTCGATTCCGATGTTTCGTCGAAATTACGTACGATCCAAAATGAGTCACTTGTTTGCACGTCGGTTCGAAACAGTCTGTCTTTGCTCTCATCTAAAGGGGGCCTAAAATTACACAATCCGCGGCCGCTAAATATATTAAAAAGTCGGTATCATTTGTGAAGAAGTGGGTAAATCGTTTTAACGAGACGAAAAATGTCGACGATTTACCAAAACGTGGCTCGATAGGCAAAGTCACTCCGAAAGTCGAAAAACGAATTGTGTCTTTGTTTTTACGGGACCCGAAATTGACGCTGCGCCAAGGAGCAGCAAAATTAAGAAAATCGGGTTTGTATGTGTTCCATGAGACAATTCATGATGTCAAATTTCAAAGCACGCCGAAGAATCTTTTGCTGGGTAAAAATCACGTCGCGAAGCGGCTCGCTTAGGCTCACGATAAGATACTAGAGTGGCCCTCACAATCGCCGGACGCCAATCCTATTAAAAACGTTTGCTCACTTATAAAGAAAAATCTCTGAGGACTTTGATTCAGTTGTTTGATTCGAAAAAGTAAAGTATGCAGAAAATCTTCTTACTTGACAGACTGTACTAGACAGTGGTTTGGAATGACGTTAATTCACTAAATTCAAACTATAATAAATATAGTGTAGTTGCGTGAACGCAAAGGAAAAAAGCACCTGATCTATGTCTATTCGGTGTTGTCAAATATTAGATCATAAGAACTTGTATATTTTTTAATAGTCCCCATTTTTTTACAGTTTTAATCGATTGGACCTACCTCCATACGAAAGTTACGCTGTCTTAAAAGAGAAACTGATCAAGGCGATAGAAGGTTCTCAGGGTTTCGCCGGTGTAGATTAAAATTTACAATTTTTTACAAACATTTACGGAGATTATTCTTTATACAATTCTGTCCATTATATCTTAAGCATTTTCAGAGTTATACTACACTATATCGCTGTTATATTTGGGCCAGGATGTTTCAGTTATTTTATGAAATTTTTAGAAATGGTTAAATTTCTAAGAATTAAGCATATATTAATGAGGCCATCGTCTTACATAGCTAATGGTGGTCTGATAGGGTATGATGAAGTAACGCAGTCGACATTTTAGTTTTTTGACTAATTTTGTGGTTATTATAAATAGTTCCAAAAATACAAGCTGACAGCGCCCTGAGCAACTTAACAATTTGCTTTTTAAAGGAGGTAAAAATTTTTTTTTTAATGTATTAGGGCCCATAAACCTCGATGAGGCTATTTATGTTTCTGACCTGTATAGGCTTTTAACAGTTTAAAAATAATTGCTTGCTCTTGAAAAAAACACGTGAAGTCTTTCAGGCTGCTATTTGCTTGGATTTTCTAAACTACGAAATTAAGCAAACATAAAATGGTAAATGCGCAACTGCGTTGCAGCCATAAAGAGTGACCCCAGATTTAGCCTGATTTTGGGCGCCTGGTAGTATTAGTGATCGTAATTAAGAGAAATCTTGCAATACTGTTAGCAAAAGCTGAAGATAGAAGAAAAGATGTTTATAGCAACCAAAAATTGGCAGGATTAACAATACTTATCAAAACAGACAATTAATCTCGTCAAAGCCTAGTTACCATAAACATTGTCGCTGCGCTCTTTTTACAGTGTTATAAAATAGTCCTCTCTCTTAATTACAAATGCTAATCTGAGTAGATATTGGTCGCAGAAAACTTTTACGTCGAGTAGTCTATATGTTAAGAGTAGTGATTGGACTTAACATCTCTGAAACTAAGGTTTATATAAAAATATTTTAGACAAAAAGCAGAGTTTGATAAACTTTATTAACTGAATTTTAATAATTTTGAACCTTCAACATGTCAAGTAGTATATAAATTTACTGTCAAAGTACATACAAAAACTACTGTTGACAATACGTCGACTGTTTTCGATATAATTGTTAGGTTCCCAACAAAGAATTTATTTCTAATCGGAAAAATTTGTATTTTTCTTTGGGACAACACTTCCCTTTGTAAATTTTTGCAAATCAATGAATTTTATTCCAGTTTTTTAAACAGAATTGTTATAAAAACATTAAATCTTATAATAATGAAACGACTATAATTTAGTACTCTGTGGCAAAAAAAATGATTCAAAACGTTAACCAACTTTACCGAATTGAAAACAAATATGAATTTTCTGTAGATAATGTAATAATAAATAATAATAGATAACTTGAAATTCATACATATTTTATAAAAACTTATAAATATTTTCTGAATTTTGTATTACAGTAACATTCTTAATAATGAATAAGTCCGCAAAAGATATAATAATTTTAATAATTATTACAAAAAAAGGTACATTCGATAACATTCTTCAATCAGAATAATAAAAATATTTAACATTTTTTGATAAATTTAACTTTTGATACATACATCATCAAAATAAATTTCTTTGATACTAAATCTAAGATTTTGCGTTACGTCCAGGCATCTCGTCAGGATTTTAAGTATATACAGAGTACCAGTCCGTTGTCCCGACGTTAATCCACATTTTGAGGTCTTAGGACCCCATGGTTTTTAAAAACATATTAGACGTAATTGTTCTTTCATGATTCGCAAAATGGCACGTAATGTGTTATATTATTTATAAGGTTCAAGCCCTAAAGCTTAAACACTACAATTTTTGCATATGGTAAAACTTATTTTCTAAGAATCTTAATAAATAGGTCTAAGTAGGGTAACTTGTACACTACTTTAGCCCAAATTTTGGGGACGTAAATTTTTTGTGATTAATATTTGGCTACGACCGCGACCATTGTTTCAAGCACTCAAAATCTGGCTAAAACACTACTGATTTTGCGGTCACGCTTTTTATTTAAATAGCAAATGTAATAGTCATCATTTTTCGTAAAAATATTAATCAGTTTACAATATGTAATTATTTTTACCTTTTGGTAAATCTTTGGGTTCACTACAATGAGGATCTATATTCCGTGTGTATTTTTACAAATAGGTCAGACATTTAGCATTTATTTTGGTGTTAATATTTAGAACGTATTCTGTTTTCTGTGTAATGTAACTTTTTTTCTAGGGAAACAGTATCAACTGTCGAGTTTTTAGTAAAAGTATTTATTTTGCAATATATAATGTTTTGAAATCTTGAATCGAATTTCTACAGTTGCTAAAATATTATTAGGTTTTAGTGCTCTGTTACTTAATCAAAACTTTTACATCACACAACAAGACTAACGTGGGATTCTGCCTTTTTTCTATATAATATTTTAATTTCTTTTAAATTTTATTATGTTTTTCTTTATTTAAAGCTTGAATGCAAAGAAAAATAAGTCGATGTTGAACTAATGTGATATAGGAAAAAATCTTCCTTTTAGATATCATTCACTGTTTTATTTTTTAATGAATACAAATAAGGGTTTTACGAATACCACTGTTTCAATTGATCAAAAAACCAATATTAGTTACTCTTAAAGTTTTTTTTTTAATTTATTCGACTTTTCGAGCTTGTAGACTAATTTTGTTTTTCCAATAGATCAACTTTAAAAATGAACAAAAAAAAATTTTCAATTTTAAAATCAAATATATGAATAGCCCTAATATTTAATTTATATAGAAGGAAAGTTATTAGGCTTTTCTGCTTATAACTTTGTGGCCTTTAATTCTACCATCTGTACACATCCTGTATAATTTAATTTAAAGCAATAAGTTAAATAAGGCTCTTCTTGATGCACCAACTTTTAATAAATTCTGGAAAACTTTAAGCTCCCGCCACTTCAGTATACGCCGGACGCCTTAAAAAGGTAAAAAAAATTTTAAGAACTGCAAAAACTGGGATGGGTCGGGTATTGCTTATACTAATAAAAGGCCAGAATCCTTAGTTTGTTTCCTTTTCTTATTTGGAAAAACTGTTATATTATTATCCAGATTTTTTTTTTTAATTCTAAGTAATCGAAACATCCTGTATATATTTATATTTTTAGAATATATTCTGTATACTACAAAACCTGTATAAAATTCCAGATATTGAACAGTATACACTTGTAGATTGTGATACTCTTTATAAGCTTTTTTAAAATATAATATAGTAGTATATAAACTTGTTATAAAATGTATAAAATTTATTATTCTTTAGGTATATATTTAGAATATTTAAAAGTAAAGTGGTTTTATTTATTAGATTTAGTTTTATTTTTAGCTGTATTGATATATTTATGTTTACTTAGTTTCAATATTCTGATTAATAAAGGTACTTACACGGAGCAATGGTTAGGAAGTTTCTTGAAAAGAATATATTATTATTTGTTTCTAATCATTCTGTATATCCATCTATTTTTTTTTTTCGTTATCTTGGGAATACAGATTTGAACTTAAGAAATATATAAAAAATTATTTGCAAGGATTCTTTGTGATTCGTGTATATATTGCGCAATTTTTTTGTTTTAAGAAATGTTTTTATTTGATATTTCGCCTCCGGATTCGGGCATTTTTAAAACATTTTTCTACTTTTGTATATCATTCATTTCTGGAATAAAAATAAAATTGCCATCACAATTTTAATTTACGAATAAAACAATAATTTAATTCCAAAATATATAGGCATATACACCTGTTTTTGAAAGACAAAAATTCAAGTGTATATGTCTATATATTTTGTGACTTAAATTATTTTTATATCCGTAAATTGAAACTGTGACTACAAGTTTATGAAACGTCAAATAAAAAAACATTTTTAAAACAAAAGAATTCAAGTGTGTTAATTAAACGAACCTATACCCAAGATTAAAATTAAAAGATTTTATATATATATATATATATATATATATATATATATATATATATTATATATATAGAAAGGTTAAAAAAATAATGATGTAAAAAAATTAGAGTAATATGGTTTTATAATAGGGTCCAGATGAATCAGAATCCCAAACGATTTTGAATATAGTTTTTAATAGTCATTGGTAAACAAGCAAATATCAAAATAGTGTGAGCTGAACTGTTCAAGGTAATTGTACAAATTGACTACTAGGTTATTCAGACAGGCTTGAATTTTTAGATTATGTTCTTTTTTTCCATATACTCTTCAGTTATTAAAAAAAAAACGTCTCTTTGGGTATAAAGCTTTTCAACTACTTTTATAGGTTCTAAATCTTATTCGATATTACCAGAAAGAAAAAATAATGCACAAAGGTAGTATGGGAACAAGAATTAATATTTAAAATTGTGCTAAAATCTAATTCATTAGTAAAAGAAAGAGCGAGTCTTAAGCTCACATAATTCCTTTTTGAGTTTTTTAATTGGTAGCACTTTTTTTACATTTTTTAATCTCTCTTAACGTATAGAATTTTGTTAACATTATTTATCAAAATCGCGAAAATCTAAAATTTTGGTTCAAAATAATTAACCTGCGGTTACAGTGTCTATGAAAAGCTATTTTTATAGGCATAATACACGTACTGCGAAGGAATCCTTAATTGGTGTAGGGAACATCTGTGTAAAAACAGCGAAGCTTTTTACGTTCAAGGTAAAAAAATACATGAAGATATCGAAAATGCGAATACGAAAATATATTTTTTTTCAGAATAATTAACCTGCCTACAAAGTAGCGGCAAGGGGTAAAAATATTAGAAAATATTTATATCTGTATTATAAATTTGGAATCTTTGGCACAATGATACTACTCAGTATATATCACCACCACACCATACACTTTATTTTTGCACTTTGATTGACTAGTCAATGATCGCTCTTGATTAAGCTAACGTGGTTAGCAAAACGCGCATCGAGGGTAAAAATAAAGTGTTTGATGTAGTGGTGATATATACTGAGTGTATATCTGACCAAAAATTACTACTTTTATCTAGAGCAGTTTTTTTTTTTTAGAAAAATTAAAACATATTCTCATATGATGCGTCTTTTAACGGTGACAGCATCTATGAAAAACTATTTTTATAGGCATAATACACGTACTGCGAAGGAATCCTTAGTTGGCGTTGGGAACGACATCTGTGTAAATTTAGCGAAGTGTTTTACGTTCAAGATAAAAAAAAATACGTAGAAACATAGAATATACAAAAATACCTAATACGAAAATATATTTTTTTCAAGTATCTGCAGGCAGGTATTTATGTTTCAAAACATATCATACGATGTAAATAACAATAAAAAGTTTTAAAATTTGTAGATTCAGTAAGAACAAATGTGAAACTTTTTAGTGTGACCAATTTCTTAAAACATCTGTACTCTTAGATTCCTTTACATATATTTTTAAATTTCTTTGTAAATATTCGTTAGGTGTTGTTGCTTAGGCTGTTTTAGGCTTTTTTGTCATTTAAGACCAATATATATTTTTAATATTGCATATTAGGTAGGTACTAAATAATACTACAAATATGTTCTTATTGCCGGACAAACATGTCTCAATAAAGTAATTTTTATTATCTAGTATGAGTTTTATTGCCGAAATGATTTTCTTGTTATTTAATTTGTCGATAACAGTATCATTTCATTTTTTCTTTTTTGGTGGAATCGGTGGCGGATTGATGAAGTGTTGCGTGTTGTATCTCAGTTTTTCCGTTTGAAATCCATACCCAAATAGTTGCGTAAAAACGGCTTTATGTTTGCTCAAAAGAACAAGAATAATACCATATGAATGTATTTTTAAAGGAGTTACTAGATTCAGCATTGACTAAACCATCAGATATGTTCAGGTTATAACCAAATAGCACATTAACGCAGTGAGCATAAAACAGTAGGGACGCTCAAGAAAATTTTTAGGTCCTGTTTTTTTATCACGCACGAGTTCGTATCATACCAACAACATGGCTGCCAGCGCGGTCACGGGTTGTGTTTACGTCTGGATTTCAAGAAGAATCTTTTTATAACATGCTCCGAAATTCGTTAATAATTTTCCAATAAGTAAATGACTCGTTTGACGTTATAATTGAAAATAATTATAAGAAAGATGTCAAGAGGAAGTTTTTGTTGTGCAGTTAGTTCTTGTAAAAATATATGTGGTATCTCCAAAGGAGTTAGTTTTTTTAGATTTCCCAAAGATCCTAAAATGTCATTTATTCATAATTATTTTTGCACTATATTATATAAAGATTATGATAATTGTGTTTTATATTAGAGATACATTTTATTTGTAAAACAGTTGATGTTTTATTGTCGTTAAGTATTGGTTAATGTTATTTCACTTGTACTTTTTTTTCTGGATTCTGGGCAGAATTAAGGTTATCAGCATATAGAATTCACGCATCCTTATCCTAACTTTCTGAAATCTTTCATATTAAAATTATTTGCTAGAGTTAAGTTATATTATCTGTTAAATTCGCTAATCACACTTTCAAAACTCGATCTGGGCATGCAAAAGTAATAATTCTCAGCACGAATGAGTTGGAATAAATCCGTGCATGGATTTAATTTTTTTATATAAGTAGTATATAGGCACGAAAAATCACTAGTTGTATGTAAATTATCATATTAGATTTAACTAATGATAATAAAATGGAGCAAAAAGGGTGTTTACTTCATTTCTAAGTTCAGAAGAAGTTCGATCTCATCTTAAAATGATTACAATTATTTTCGATCTCTCCGGATTACTGGGATTCGCTAACATGCAGGAGCATGTTTGTTGACGTTATACGCACGCATTATAAGCTGAAGGTGTGCGGAGATATATTCTCAAAATAAACACTCTCCCCCTCCGGACAATATCTAATAATTGAGAAATATAAATTCAATAATGAGATATTTAAATGCATAACGTGCAAAAAGCGTTGAAGCCAAATGTATTTTTTTCCTTATATGTTTTGCCTTTTTCTCCTATTTTTTGTATATCTGTTTTAATAAAAATTTGCTAAAAAAAAACTTTTCTCGTTTTTTTTCTTCCTTTCAATCAGCAAAATTCATTTTTATTCTATAGAAAAGGATTTATCTTGAAAGAAGGAATTTGAATATTCTAAAAACTCACGGGCATCATACCAGCAATATGGCGAGGTCATGTGATCATTACAAACTCGAACCCCCTTGAGATCAAAGGTGCTTAGTCGGACTGTCGCTACTATATTTTGTGTTTACTGTGACATTAATGTGATTTTAAACGGTTCGTTCGTGGCCTCGCGGATTGGTTGTAGTTTTACGAACTACTGCGTCATATGCACGTATGTTTGTTGTGCTTTTTTTTATTTACATTAATAAGTATGGACTTATTGCTTTATATGGCCCCATAAATTACTTTGTCTTAGACTCGGTTTTAAATAAATAACTAAAATAAATGAATTTCTGCCCTGGTAAACTATCTGAATAAAATACTGTCTAGAAAGTTTCTTCAAAATTTACTGACTTAAGATTCCTTGATCATAGTGCAGAGTTAGAAAGTTCAAATTGACTGTATAGTAGCAATATAACAGTCTATACGATACAGTAAGATCTCCTAGCAGTCTTTTATCTTTTAAGGTTGTAAAGTTGAGACATCTTAACTTGTCGTACGACGCAATGCGTTTCGCGATTTATCTAAGATTGTACAAGGCTGTGAATATCTTTAGCTCTTTTATAATATATTCCACATGCAATAGAGTAGCCAAGTTTAAGGAACGGGGGGCATAAATATGCAATGGGCGTTTATTTAAGGAAAAATGATAATACTAAAGGCAAAGCTGCATCTGAAAGGAACCTTTCGCATTAGAATTATTTCTAGCAAGGTAAACTGTAAACTGATTGGGGGGGTAAATTTTCCGCAAAAAATATTTTTTTTTGGAAAAAAGCCAATTTTAAAATAGATAACCCTGAAGCACGAGATTTTTGAGAACAAAGAACCCACTCATACACTGGAACTTTAAAAACTTACATCTAATTTATAAATCGATAACCGAGGGTTGGGGCAAGATTTTTTAAAAAAAGAACTGGTGGAATTTACATTCTAATTAAAAAAAAAATGGGGAAGAATTATAACAAAAAAAAACTTTTATACAGTGAAACTTTAAAAATTTACACACATTTTCTTTCATTGAAACTACAAATTTACATTAAATTTAAGAATCGGGAGGGGGATTGTTTTTTATTAAAAAGAGCCCTTTCGTACTATTTTATACGCCGCAGGCTACATGTAATGTTAGTTATAGTCACTTTTTCTATTCTCGTTATTGCTGTTTTGTCAGCGAGGAGTTCTAAATCCATTCATCTTAATATCGAACCAGTTCGATTTATAAAGAATCTTTAGACAGGAACATGATCAAAGGCACAAGTAAAATCTAAGTAGGATATATGACGTTCACTCATATACCATTGTTCAGGAAATTAGGCAAGACATTACATACTTTAAAAAAAAACAAGATGGTAGATAGGCCTGGTCAAAAACCATACTGTGTTTTAGACAATACCTCGCTGTTCAAAAGGAAAACTGTCATACTTCTGTGTTATTTTAAGATAGACAGAAGATTTTTAAGTTTTTTTTTTAATTTTCAAGCAATGTGAAATTAGAGCTATTTGAAGATTTTTGTTATAAAATTTCATTTACCTGTAAATTTGAACTGAATAATTAATTTCCATATGGAGAAAACGAGAGTTTTCCTTAACGAAAAAAAAGCCGTTAAAATATGAGCGTCAACAAACTGTAATTTTGAACATCATCTTCTGTAGAAAAAATTATGTTATTTCCTCTCCTTTGCATTACTTACTATGGACAATAAAAAAATGTTCATAGTTAGGGATAAAGAAAATAGAAATATCTATATCTAATTTCATTTTTTATTAAAAAAAAATTATAACACAAATAATGTTTTAAGTAGTAAAAAAAGATGGTATTAGAATACACATTTTTGAACTTTATAACTTACATACAATTCTTCCAATTGAGGATCAATTAGCTTCTGTAGCTTACAGAGTCTCAAACTGTAATTTATATTAACCCAAAAATAAAAAAACTTGAAACAAATCTGTCTTAAAAATGCTCCAAATAAGTAATGGCGAGTTCTTTAAAACTCTACTTATGAATTTCGTTTTAAATAACTTATGCCAATCTGTTTAGTGCAGCTTGTAAATAAGTTATATGTGTCTCTAAATTGTTATTCTTTTCTTTGGTTGTTTTAAAACAGTACTTTTTTGTAAGTAAGTTTTTATAGATCTCTATAAATACAGGATGCACCAAACCCTAGGGTCTATTAGAAGTATCTACATAAAAAAATTATTTTTTCTTGAAAATTTAGTTATGACCATAAGAAATGGTGTTTTAGATTTTGAAGATATTTTGGAAGACATGGAGTTGCCATAATATATTTGAAAGCCAGCCGGCTATCGCCGGATCGTTAAGATGTGCCTCGTCGAGTTTCTCACAGATGCCGCGCATATTTTTCCTTATTATTACATATAATACAATTTTTACTTGCGTGGCATCTTTGAGAAACTCGACGAGGCATATTTTTAATGTTCCAGCGGTAGTCAACCGGCTTTGTTTTGTGGCGACGTTTTGTTCAACCTATCTGACTTCCGGTAGCAATAGCTATATTTTCTGTGCCGACTGTAATGCCTAATTTGGTTGAATGTCCATGTTCTAGCATAGCTCAAACACAAAAAAAATAGCGCTTGTATTCCAAATGTGGACACTTGTGTGTCAACTAGTTTTTACAATGGGTCTCCGCACCCAGAAAGCATACAATAACAAAAATTCTTTGATAGGTAGTGGACAGTTGAAATATTGTCACTTAAAACGCCGCAACTTTGAGACATCCTCCTCGACAAACCGTACTATGAAAGCCATAAGTATTTTTATAACCTATAAAACAACATATGGCTATAACCAAAACTTTTATCTTGTTTTCTGGATACTCCCGATAGTCTTCAGTTGATGCCCCTGAATAATACTTTTAAAAAATAACAGTAATTTTTTAAATAAAATTTTCAAGATATAAATACTATACCAAACTACTAATAATAGTTTATGCAAAAACTGTGTAATAAAAGGTACATTAAGCATGCTATAATAATGTTTAGCTCTGCTTAAAGCAAAGTAAATCCTAATTCTCTTCGCTTATTAAAATTTATAAAAGTTATTTGTTACTTTTTTTATATAACTGAAATACTAAATACTATCATAGCAAGTCGTCTAATATTAAATTAACAAAATAATAAAAAAATCACATTTTCCTAAAAAAATATACCTTTAACAAGAAATAAACATCATTCTGTTGCATCTAAGCTATGTTGTTCCGTTTGGTGTACCGGTAACTTTTTTCCTTTCTTCTTCCAATGCTAAAACCAGTTTTTGAATAAAAGGGTTTTCAAATTTTCCTTCCAATGAGTCAAAATATTCCTGTAATTTAAACGGTGTGTTATCCCGTTTTTCATAATTTGCTGCTGTACATAAAAGATCAAACCTATCGAGGTCCTTCACAAATTTCGCTTCAGGAGTCTCTTTGGCTTCATATTCTTTGTATAGGTTGTAAATAAGAAGACCAGCCTGGCCTGGAATAAAAAACGAATTGTACTTACTTTATACAGAATAGCATCTCACTAAACAGTATCCAAACAAATATGAAACTAAACACCTAATTAAATAACATCCAACGATAACTTCAGTTAATTTAATTTTGGTTGGATTAAATTAGTTCATGTTAGTTCATTTTCTGTTATATTCCGTGTCAAATTTTTCTAATATTGCCTTTAAAATTTTTATTCTCAATTTTGGTAAATTGCATTTAAATTTAATCGATCAACTAACAGTTTTTGAATATTAAGGTTAACTAAAAAATAAAATCGGTCAAGTGCAAGTTGAACTTGCACAAATAGTGTTCCGTACGTTGATTGTTTTTAAAATAAAATTTTTTGTTAGGGTTGTATAAATGATCAGTGACTTCACAAAACACACCCCAAATGAGTTTTCAACAAAGTTTGTTTCCAATATTTACTGAAAACTGGTGACCTTGAATTTTTTTTTTTTTTTTTTTTTTTTTATATACCAAATAAATTATTAAAGGTAATGCACTCGTGATAATTTTCGTTCAATCTATACCCCGTGGAGAATATTCCAGAATTTTTTCATCAGCACTTTTCGAGATAAGGTAGGGGACAGCGATTTTTCGCGATTTTTTAAAAGTAATACGAAGAAAAGTGTGCGCAAGTATTACATTATATATGTATTTTTTACTCGTGTTTTCACAAGCTTTCATTTGACACCAGTAAAAAAAATTTTTTTTCTCTTCCGATTTCACCCCTCAAAATGAACCCCTTAAGTCAAAATATATGTTACGTGGTATAAAATGATCAGTGACTTCACAAAACATACCCCAAATGAGTTTTCAAGAAAGTTTGTTTCCAATCTTTACTGAAATCTGATGACCTTGAAATTTCTGTTTTTTTTTTTTTAAATACCAGATAAATTATTAAAGGTAATGCACTCGTGATGATTTTCGTTCAATCTACCCCCCGTGGAGAATATTCCAGGATTTTTTTCAAAATTTTTTGATAAGTACTTTTCGAGATAAGGCGCGGGACAGCGATTTTTTGAAAATAATACAAAGAAAAGTGTGCGCAAGTATTACATTATATATGTATTTTTTACTCGTGTTTTCACAAGCTTTTATTTGACACCAGTAAAAAAAATTTTTTTTTTCTCTTCCGATTTCACCCCTCAAAATGAACCCCTTAAGTCAAAATATATGTTACGTGGTATAAAATGATCAGTGACTTCACAAAACATACCCCAAATGAGTTTTCAAGAAAGTTTGTTTCCAATCTTTACTGAAATCTGATGACCTTGAAATTTCTGTTTTTTTTTTTTTTTAAATACCAGATAAATTATTAAAGGTAATGCACTCGTGATAATTTTCGTTCAATCTACCCCCCGTGGAGAATATTCCAGGATTTTTTCAAAATTTTTTGATAAGTACTTTTCGAGATAAGGCGCGGGACAGCGATTTTTTGAAAATAATACAAAGAAAAGTGTGCGCAAGTATTACACTATATATATATATATATATATATATATATATATATATATATATATATATATATATATATATATATTTTTACTCGTGTTTTCACAACCT
>JAHKBH010002196.1:0-24930 GCA_019049505.1 Pachyrhynchus sulphureomaculatus
CAAACTTTAAGGGAGCCTACTTTTAAAATGCCTATTACACCGCAAAAATCGAATCAAAAGGAATCTCAAGAATTGTTTGATTGTAAACAGTTAACTTTAGAAGAAATTACGGAATTTTTTAATAATGACATATATTTTTTGCGTGATATTATGAATGGAAATACATTTTCCGCTAGACACAAGCGATATTTTAATACAAAGAATAAACAGGATATTCTTACTACCAACAATTTAACTTATAATACTAGTACAATAGTGTTTACCTTTGAACAACTCGATCATATAGTTTCATTGATGCAAGCTGCATTTGATCCAGAAGACACGAAAACTGGGTATTTTTTTAAAGTGTTAGTGCCAGAACTGTGTCTCAAAATTTTTATGAAAACTCATAATATGACTAAAAGAGAGGCAAATGCCTATTTAGAAAATCGCCCAGTTGACTAAAAAACTTATTAAAGTTTTGTGTTACTCCTCTTTACTTTACTTTTTACTCTGTGATATTGTTTATTTATTAGCATTTTGTTGTTTATATTTGCTTTTTATTTATTATGTTTGTTTGTCACACGTCAATTTAATTATCAATTTAATTTTTGAGCAACTTAATAAGTAAACAGGAATCTAAAAAATATGTTTAATTTAAAATAATGTTAATTAGAATTTTTGATCCACTTTTTCCATAAGTTTTTTCTAAGATCCTTATGAGATTTTGGTCAGTGACATTTGGATTCCCCCTTATCAATTTAATCTATTTATTTTTAAAACTTTCGGTTTTCAGGTTTTCTTATTATTATTTTTTTTAAATTAAAGCCAAGTACCTTTAAATTGGCCGACACAGGAATATTTGGTGGATACGTATTTAAGCACGAAACTCAAACAATCTTAAAATTTCGAAGTTCTCGGATATAATGCGAAGGTTTTTATCAAGTAAAAAAATTTCTTTAGCAGATACCTACGTCAGGCTTTGACAGAGTTATAAAAAAGAGCATTCTTTTCCACTTGTAGTTCAGAGAATCTGATGGCAGTCTTCGTTTCTGAATAACAGTGTTTCAATTTTTTATTTATTTTAAAATTTCGACGTTCTCGGATATAATGCGATGGTTTCTATCAAGTAAAAAATTTTCCTTAGGAGATACCGACATCAGGCTTTGACAGGGTTATAAAAAAGAGCATTTTTTTCAACGTGTAGTTCAGAGAATCTGATGGCAGTCTTCGTTTCTGAATAACAGTGTTTCAATTTTTTATTTATTTTAAAATTTCGACGTTCTCCGATATAATGCGATGGTTTATATCAAGTAAAAAATTTTCCTTAGCAGATACCGACATCAGGCTTTGACAGAGTTATAAAAAAGAGCATTCTTTTCCACGTGTAGTTCAGAGAATCTGATGGCAGTCTTCGTTTCTGAATAACAGTGTTTCAATTTTTTATTTATTTTAAAATTTCGACGTTCTCGGATATAATGCGAAGGTTTTTATCAATTAAAAAAATTTTCATTAGCAGATACCGACATCAGGCTTTGACATGGTTATAAAAAAGAGCATTCTTTACCCCGTGCAGTTCAGAGAATCTGATAGCAATGTTTGTTTCTGAATAACAGTATTTCAGTTTTTTATTTATTTTAAAATTTCGACGTTCTCGGATATAATGCGAAGGTTTTTATCAATTAAAAAAATTTTCATTAGCAGATACCGACATCAGGCTTTGACATGGTTATAAAAAAAGAGCATTCTTTACCCCGTGTAGTTCAGAGAATCTGGTAGCAAACGTCGTTTCTGAATAACAGTGTTTCAATTTTTTATTTATCTTAAAATTTCGACGTTCTTGGATATAATACTAAGGTTTTATTGAGTGAAAAATTTTCCTTAGCAGATACCGACCTCAGGCTTTGACAGGATTATAAAAAAGACCATTCTTTACCTCGTGCAGTTCAGAGAATCTGATAGCAATGTTCGTTTCTGAATAACAGTGTTTCAATTTTTTATTTATTTGAAAATTTCGACGTTCTCGGATATAATGCGATGGTTTTTAACAAGTAAAAAATTTTCCTTAGCAGATACCGACATCAGGCTTTGACAGGGTTATAAAAAAGAGCATTCTTTTCCACGTGTAGTTCAGAGAATCTGATGGCAGTCTTCGTTTCTGAATAACAGTGTTTCAATTTTTTATTTATTTTAAAATTTCGACGTTCTCGGATATAATGCGATGGTTTTTATCAACTAAAAAATTTTCCTTAGCAGATACCGACATCAGGCTTTGACAGGGTTATAAAAAAGAGCATTCTTTTCCACGTGTAGTTCAGAGAATCTGATGGCAGTCTTCGTTTCTGAATAACAGTGTTTCAATTTTTTATTTATTTTAAAATTTCGACGTTCTCGGATATAATGCGAAGGTTTTTATCAATTAAAAAATTTTCATTAGCAGATACCGACATCAGGCTTTGACATGGTTATAAAAAAGAGCATTCTTTACCCCGTGCAGTTCAGAGAATCTGATAGCAATGTTTGTTTCTGAATAACAGTATTTCAGTTTTTTATTTATTTTAAAATTTCGACGTTCTCGGATATAATGCGAAGGTTTTTATCAATTAAAAAATTTTCATTAGCAGATACCGACATCAGGCTTTGACGTGGTTATAAAAAAGAGCATTCTTTACCCCGTGTAGTTCAGAGAATCTGGTAGCAATCGTCGTTTCTGAAAAATAGTGTTTCAATTTTTTATTTATCTTAAAATTTCGACGTTCTCGGATATAATGCGAAGGTTTTTATCAATTAAAAAATTTTCATTAGCAGATACCGACATCAGGCTTTGACATGGTTATAAAAAAGAGCATTCTTTACCCCGTGCAGTTCAGAGAATCTGATAGCAATGTTTGTTTCTGAATAACAGTATTTCAGTTTTTTATTTATTTTAAAATTTCGACGTTCTCGGATATAATGCGAAGGTTTTTATCAATTAAAAAATTTTCATTAGCAGATACCGACATCAGGCTTTGACGTGGTTATAAAAAAGAGCATTCTTTACCCCGTGTAGTTCAGAGAATCTGGTAGCAATCGTCGTTTCTGAAAAATAGTGTTTCAATTTTTTATTTATTTTAAAATTTCGACGTTCTTGGATATGATGCTAAGGTTTTATTGAGTGAAAAATTTTCCTTAGCAGATACCGACCTCAGGCTTTGACAGGATTATAAAAAAGACCATTCTTTACCTCGTGCAGTTCAGAGAATCTGATAGCAATGTTCGTTTCTGAATAACAGTGTTTAAATTTTTTATTTATCTGAAAATTTCGACGTTCTCGGATATAATGCGAAGGTTTTTATCAAGTAAAAATTTTCCTTAGCAGATACCGACATCAGACTTTGATAGGGTTTTAAAAAGAAGCATTCTTTACCCCGTGCAGTTCAGAGAATCTAATAGCAATGTTCGTTTCTGAATAACAGTATTTCAATTTTTTATTTATTTTAGAATTTCGACGTTCTCGGATATAATGCGAAGGTTTTTATCAAGTAAAAAATTTTCCTTAGCAGATACCGACATCAGACATTGACAGGGTTATAAAAAAGAGCATTCTTTACCCGTGCAGTTCAGAGAATCTGATAGCAATGTTCGTTTCTGGATAACAGTGTTTCAATTTTTTATTTATTTTAAAATTTCGGCGTTCTCGGATATAATGCGAAGGTTTTTATGAAGTAAAAAATTTTCCTTAGCAAATACCGACATCAGACTTTGACAGGGTTATAAAAAAGGGCATTCCTTACCCTGTGCAGTTCAGAGAATCTGATAGCAATGTTCGTTTCTGAATAACAGTGTTTCAATTTTTGTTTATTTTAAAATTTCGACGTTCTCGCATATAATGCGAAGGTTTTTATCAAGTAAAAAATGTTCCTTTGCAGATACCGACATCAGAATTTGACAGGGTTATAAAAAAGAACATTCTTTACCCCGTGCAGTTCAGAGAATCTGATTGTTAAAGAATGTCCTTTTGTATAATCCTGTTCAAACTGCATGTCGCTAACTGCTAAGGAATTTTTTTTTTGGGGTTTAGGGCTTCGCAATACACATGAAAACATCGAAATTTTGAAATAAATTAATAATTGAAACATTTTTATACAAAAACGAGCTTTCCTCGCACATTCTCTGCTACAATACATGTTAAAGAATGTCCTTTTGTATAAGTCTGTTCAAACTGCAAGTAGCTAACTGCTAAGGAATCTTTTTTTTGGAATTTAAGTCTTCGCAATATATATGAAAACATCGAAATTTTAAAAAAAATTAGTAATTAAAATATTTTTAAACAAGAACCAGCCTTCCTCGCACATTCTCTGCTACAACATATGTTAAAGAATGTTCTTTTGTATAACCCTGTTCAAACTGCATGTCGCTAACTGCTAAGGAATTTTTTTTTGGTGTTTAAGGCTTCGCAATACATATGAAGTCATCGAAATTTTAAAATAAATTAATAATTGAAATATTATAACCCTGTAAAATTTCGATGTTTTCGTGTGTATTGCGAAGAATTAAACTCAAAAAAAAATTAGCTTAGCAGCTAGCGACATGCAGTTTGAACAGGGTTGTACAAAAAGACATTCTTTAACATGTGTTGTAGCAGGGAATGTGCGAGGAAAGCTTTTTATTGAATAAAAATGTTTCAGTTTTTAATTATTCTAAAATTTCGATGATTTCATATGTATTGCGGAGTCTTAAAGTACAAAAAGTCCAAAAAAAAAAATTCCTTAGCAGCTAGCGACATGCAGTTTGAACAGGGTTGTACAAAAAGACATTCTTTAACATGTGTTGTAGCAGGGAATGTGCCAGGAAAGCTCGTTCTTGTATAAAAATGTTTCAATTTTTGATTATTCTAAAATTTCGATGTTTTCATATGTACTGCGAAGACTTAAAGTACAAAAAGCCTAAAAAAAAAAATTCCTTAGCAGCTAGCGACATGCAGTTTAAACAGTGTTGTACAAAAAGACATTCTTTAACATGTGTTGTAGCAGGGAAAGTGCGAGGAAAGCTTGTTCTTATATAAAAATGTTTCAAATTTTAATTATTCTAAAATTTCGATGTTTTCATGTGTATTGTGAAGACCTAAAGCACAAAAAGTCCAAAAAAAATTCCTTAGCAGCTAGCGACATGCAGTTTGAACAGGGTTGTACAAAAAGACATTCTTTAACGTGTGTTGTAGCAGGGAAAGTGCGAAGAAAGCTCGTTCATATTTAAAAATGTTTCAATTTTTAATTATTCTTAAATTTCGATGTTTTCGTATGTATTGCGAAGACCTAAAGCACAAAAAGTCAAAAAAAAAAATTGTTTGGCTGCTAGCGACATGCAGTTTGAACAGGGGTGTAGAAAAAGACGTTCTTTAACATGTGTTATAGCAGGGAGAGTGCGAGGAAAGCTCGTTCTTATATAAAAATGTTTCGTTTTTTAATTATTCTAAAATTTCGATGTTTTCATATGTATTGCGAACACCTAAAGCACAAAAAATCCAAAAAAAATTCCTTAGCAGCTAGCAACATGCAGTTTATACAGGGTTGTACAAAAATACATTCTTTAACATGTGTTGTAGCAGGGAAAGTGCGAGGAAAGCTCGTTCTTATATAAAAATGTTTCAATTTTTAATTATTATGAAATTTCGATGTTTTCATATGTATTGCGAAGACATAAAGCACAAAAAGTCCAAAAAAAAAAACCCTTAGCAGCTAGCATCATGCAGTTTGAACTGGGTTGTACAAAAAGACATTCTTTAACATGTGTTGTAGCAGGGAAAGTGCGAGGAAAGCTCGTTCTTATAAAAAAATGTTTCAATTTTTATTTATTCTAAAATTTCGATGTTTTCATATGTATTGCGAAGGCCTAAAGCACAAAAAGTCCAAAAAAAAAAATTCCTTAGCAGCTAGCGTCATGCAGTTTGAACTGGGTTGTACAAAAAGACATTCTTTAACATGTGTTGTAGCAGGGAATGTGCGAGGAAAGCTCGTTCTTGTATAAAAATGTTTCAATTTTTAATTATTCTAAAATTTCGATGTTTTCATATGTATTGCGAAGTACAAAACGTCTAAAAAAAAAATTCCTTAGCTAGCGACAGGCAGTTTAAACAGGGTTGTACAAAAAGACATTCTTTAACGTGTGTTGTGGCAGAGAAAGTGCGAGGAAAGCTCGTTCTTATATAAAAATGTTTCAATTGTTAATTATTCTAAAATTTCGATGTTTTCATACGTATTGCGAAGACCTAAAGCACAAAAAGTCCAAAAAAAAATTCCTTAGCCGCTAGCGAGATGCAGTTTGAACAGGGTTGTACAAAAAGACATTCTTTAACATGTGCTGTAGCAGGGAAAGTGCGAGGAAAGCTCGTTCTTATATAAAAATGTTTCAATTTTTAATTATTCCAAAATTTCGATGTTTTCATATGTATTACGAAGACCTAAAGGACAAAAAGTCCAAAAAAAAAATTGCTTAGCAGCTAGCGACATGCAGTTTGAACAGGGTTGTATAAAAAGACATTCTTTAACATGTGTTGTGGCAGGGAAAGTGAGAGGAAAGCTTGTTCTTATATAAAAATAATTCAATGTTTAATTATTCTAAAATTTCGATGTTTTCATATGTATTGTGAAGACCTATAGCACAAAAACTCCAAAAAAAAAAATTCCTTAGCAGCTAGGGACATGCAGTTTGAACAGGGTTGTACAAAAAGACATTCTTTAACATGTGTTGTTGCAGGGAAAGTGCGAGGAAAGCTCGTTCTTATGTAAAAATATTTCAATTTTTTATTATTCTAAAATTTCG
This sequence comes from Pachyrhynchus sulphureomaculatus, assembly GCA_019049505.1. Taxonomy (NCBI): domain Eukaryota; kingdom Metazoa; phylum Arthropoda; class Insecta; order Coleoptera; family Curculionidae; genus Pachyrhynchus; species Pachyrhynchus sulphureomaculatus. The sequence continues at coordinate 6,781 of JAHKBH010002196.1, forward strand.
ATGTTTTCATATGTATTGCGAAGACCTAAAGCACAAAAAGTCAAAAAAAAAATTCCTTAGCAGCTAGCGACTTGCAGTTTGAACTGGGTTGTAAAAAACATTCTTCAACATTTGTTGTAGCAGGGAAAGTGCGAGGAAAGCTCGTTCTTATATAAAAATGACTCAATGTTTAATTATTATAAAATTTCCATGTTTTCATACGTATTGCGAAGACCTAAAGCACAAAAAGTCCAAAAAAAAATTCCTTAGCAGCTAGCGACATGCAGTTTGAACAGGGTGGTACAAAAAGACTTTCTTTAACATGTGTTGTAGCAGGCAAAGTGCGAGGATAGCTCGTTCTTATATAAAAATGTTTCAATTTATAATTATACTAAAATTTCGATGTTTTCATATGTATTACGAAGACCTAAAGCACAAAAAGTCCAAAAAAAAAAATTCCTTAGCAGCTATCGACATGCAGTTTGAACAGGGTTGTACAAAAAGACATTCTTTAACTTGTGTTGTAGAAGGGAAAGTGCGAGGATAGCTCGTTCTAATATAAAAATGTTTCAATTTTTAATTATTCTGAAATTTCGATGTTTTCATACGTATTGCGAAGACCTAAAGCACAAAAAGTCCAAAAAAAAAATTCCTTAGCAGCTAGCGACTTGCAGTTTGAACAGGGTGGTACAAAAAGACATTCTTTAACATGTGTTGTAGCAGGGAAAGTGCGAAGAAAGCTCGTTCTTATATAAAAATGATTCAATGTTTAATTATTCTAAAATTTCGATGTTTTCATACGTATTGCGAAGACCTAAAGCACAAAAAGTCAAAAAAAAAAATTCCTTAGCAGCTAGCGACATGCAGTTTGAACAGGGTGGTACAAAAAGACTTTCTTTAACATGTGTTGTAGCAGGGAAAGTGCGAGGATAGCTCGTTCTTATATAAAAATGTTTCAATTTATAATTATACTAAAATTTCGATGTTTTCATATGTATTACGAAGACCTAAAGCACAAAAAGTCCAAAAAAAAAATCCTTAGCAGCTAGCGACATGCAGTTTGAACAGGGTTGTACAAAAAGACATTCTTTAACATGTGTTGTAGCAGGGAAAGTGCGAGGAAAGCTCGTTCTTATATAAAAGTGATTCAATATTTAATTATTCTAAAATTTCCATGTTTTCATACGTATTGCGAAGACCTAAAGCACAAAAAGTCCAAAAAAAAATCCCTTAGCAGCTATCGACATGCAGTTTGAACAGGGCTGTACAGAAAGACATTCTTTAACATGTGTTGTAGTAGGAAAAGTGCGAGCAAAGCTCGTTCTTATATAAAAATGTTTTAATTTTTAATTATTCTAAAATTTCGATGTATTGCGAAGACTTAAAGCACAAAAAGTCCAAAGAAAAAATTCCTTAGCAGCTAGCGACATGCAGTTTGAACAGGGATGTACAGAAAGACATTCTTTAACATGTGTTGTAGCAGGGAAAGTGCGAGTGCGAGGAAAGCTCGTTCTTATATAAAAATATTATAATTTTTAATTATTCTAAAATTTCGATGTATTGCGAAGTCCTAAAGCACAAAAAGTCCAAAGAAAAAAATTCCTTAGCAGCTAGCGACATGCAGTTTGAACAGGGTTGTACGGAAAGACATTCTTTAACATGTGTTGTAGCAGGGAAATTGCGAGGAAAGTTCGTTCTTATATAAAAATGTTTTAATTTTTAATTATTCTAAAATTTCGATGTATTGCGAAGACCTAAATCACAAAAAGTCCAAAGAAAAAAATTCCTTAGCAGCTAGCTACATGCAGTTTGAACAGGGTTGTACAGAAAGACATTCTTTAACATGTGTTGTAGCAGAGAAAGTGCGAGGAAAGTTCGTTCTTATATAAAAATGATTTAATTTTTAATTATTCTAAAATTTCGATGTATTGCGAAGACTTAAAGCACAAAAAGTCCAAAGAAAAAAATTCCTTAGCAGCTAGCGACATGCAGTTTGAACAGGGTTGTACAGAAAGACATTCTTTAACATGTGTTGTAGCAGGGAAAGTGCGAGGAAAGCTCGTTCTTATATAAAAATGTTATTAATTTTTAATTATTCTAAAATTTCGATGTATTGCGAAGACCTAAAGCACAAAAAGTCCAAAGAAAAAAATTTCTTAGCAGCTAGCGACATGCAGTTTGAACAGGGTTGTACAGAAAGACATTCTTTAACATGTGTTGTAGCAGGGAAAGTGCGAGGAAAGCTCGTTCTTATATAAAAATATTATAATTTTTAATTATTCTAAAATTTCGATGTATTGCGAAGTCCTAAAGCACAAAAAGTCCAAAGAAAAAAATTCCTTAGCAGCTAGCAGTAGTATAACAAACGTGCTTCTGGACCACCTCGATGGCCACATTTTCCTTCAGCAGTGGTCCATGACCTCTACTTGACCTTTCTACAAGAAGTCCTGAAAAATGTCCTGAAATCTAGAAGAAGTGCTGAAATCTGTGCAAGAAGTGATCGTCAATGACGTCACTCGTCCAGTGGTTGTTGAACAGTGCCCTTTTGGCATATTTCCTGAATTTCTTGAAGAAGTGTATACCTGTTTACCTGTTTACCTGTACCTGTTGTCACCTAATTACCTGTACCTGTGTCACCTGTGTTACCTGTAATTTACCTGTAATATCTGAAGAAGTGTTCAATGACGTCACAAGTCCAGTGGATGTAGCTCAGTGCCTTTTTGTCACTTTTGTTGACCTTGGGGACTTAGAATAAATGTGTGTTAAATGTTGTGTATTAAATTAAATTAAATAAGTTAAAAAAAGTCATGTCTGTAGTAGGATTTGAACCTACATCTGTTGGTTTCAATACTGCAAAACCTGGGGACTTATCCTACTTAGCCAAATAGGATTCGTAATAGAGAATGCAATTATTGGGATGACATAAAAAAAGGATTGGTGAATAATATGTGAAAAGTCTGCAAAGTTGAAATTTGTACAAGAAGTAGTCGTCAATGACGTAAATTGTCCAGTGGATGTTGAATCAGTGCCTCTTTGGCAATATAAGTTGTCTAAAAGGTGTAAAATTAGAGGTAAATAGGTGTAAGATAGGTGTAAATAGATGGGAATAGGTGTAAGTGTGTATGAGAAGAAGTCTGCAAGAAGTAGTCGTCAATGACGTAAATTGTCCAGTGGATGTTGAATCAGTGCCTTTTTGGTAAAATAAAATTTGTCTAAGAGATGTTTTAATGTTAGATGTAAATATGTGTAAGCTTATTAGTTAAGAAAGTGCAAGAAGTAGTCGTCAATGACGTAAATTGTCCAGTGGATGTTGAATCAGTGCCTTTTTGGTAAAATAAAATTTGTCTAAGAGGTGTTTTAATGTTAGATGTGTGTAAGCTTATTAGTTAAGAAAGTGCAAGAAGTAGTCGTCAATGAGTTAAAATTGTCCAGTGGCTGTTGAACAGTGCCTTTTTGTCAAGTTTAGATGTTTGCAAATGTCTTTCTAGAGGTAGATAGTCTGCAAGAAGTGATCGTCAATGACGTCACAAGTCCAGTAGATGTGGAAACAGGGTATCTTAACTTCATTAAAAACTTTGTAAACTTCTGTTAGAGGAGAAGTTGTGTGGAGGCTCGTTGTGTAAAAGTGGATCAATAAGTAATATTTCAGTAGTAAATGTGAGCAAAAAGACCTTATTAGGTTGTATGTTCGAGTTAAAATTTGGTAAATGTTCCCCTAATATGTTGTTTGGCGCCGTAAAGTCGGTAAAAAATGTCGAAGATAAGACAAAATGTAAACAAAAAGTATGAATAATGTGTGATTCATGGTACTTTTTGAAGTAAAATTGAGTAAACAAGTGACTTGTTAGGTCAGCAAAGTAGATAAGAGAGGTCAAAAATAGTTGATAAGAGATGAGTGAATGTATGTGAGAATGTAAGAAATAGCAAAAAGTTGTATTAATAGGAAAATTCCATGCAAATAATTGAAAGAGCAAGAAATTTATTTGGCTGTGGGAAAGTTAAATGTAAAGGCAAAAGTTGTTGTTTGTTCTCAAGTTATTATAGTGATATGAAATGAGCTTATTGTGAGCTCGTTGAAATGTTGTGAACTCGTTGGATTTTGCTATAATATGTTATATGAGATGAAAGCAAGTTAAATAAGTAATATTTGTCAAGAATCGTAAAATAAGTACGAAATGAGCTTAAATGAATCTCAAATGAGTTTTTGATTTGTAATAATAATAGTAAAATATTAAATGAGCCTAGCCTTTTACCGTATAAGAGTAAAAGTTGTTGTTGTTTGTTTTTCACAAAGAGTTAGTTTTGTTGAGCTTAGTTTGGTCTCGTTGTATTGTAAATTTTAGTAAAATATATATGTAGAGAGAGAGAGAGATGATCCTAGCCTAGTCTGTACTCGTATTATGAGAGGAGAATAAAATACAAGTATGAGCAGATATTTAAGACAATATATTAATAAATTCTACAAATTGTTACTAAAATAAAGTAGATACAAGAAACAATAATTCATTCGAGTCATCTGTTACTAGTTTTGTAAAAGGTTTTGTTGAGCCTAACAAAAGTATAATTTGGTCTCGTTGTATTGTAAATCTTAGTAAAATATTTGTTAAAAATGAGCTGAGCCTTTGACTCGTTGTTGTGTGGGAACGAGAGGAGAATAAAACATACAAGTATGAGAACACAGATTTAATAAATATATTAATACCAATGAACAAAAGAGCCTCGTCTAATTTGTTTAAAAATCTTTACAACTATTCTTCTATACCTTGGAGAAAATTATTCTACTTACTTAAATACTTAAAATATAAAATCTCTATAAAACAATAAAACTAACTAAAATCTTAAGATGTAAATGTAGAGCCTGGTACGAAATGATACAAAAACCTAAATTAAATGAGAGAGTTCAACAAATTTGATAAGAAAGATCAAATATTTGTCGATAAGAGGATGTAAAATGTATTGGATAAAATATAAATTGCAATGTTATGTTTTACTAATAACTTATGAAAATAACATTCTGGAATCATTTTAAATTGACTTAATTTAGGTTCTTGTTCAATGGGAATGTTGTGTATATAGTCCTCATTTAAGAATTTCTTTAAAATATTCACTTTTGCATTTCCCTTGACGTAAATTCGATATGGAGTTTGATAAATTTTCAATACATCTTGTAAAATGGATTCGATATCGTTTATTTCAACAAATCCATTTTCCCAACATAATCCGTGATATTTGTCTGACCAATCAATCAATTTTTGATCTTTAGCATTAGATATCATAGTTCTCGAGAATGGTGGTTTAAATAAATAATTTGCACAACGATGTCCATCATAAATTGCCAACTCTTTGATTACATATCCAAAAGAACAATTATATCCTTGAATGTCAATAAACACATCTGATTCAATCATATTGAAATCGAATGACTGACTAACTGAATAATAATAATTTTTTGTTCAAGTTAAACGTTTAAACTGATGACTATATTAATAAATAATTCGTTCTATTTTATATTTTAAACTTATAGATTTGTTTTGCTTAATTAGTTTTTGCTTTATTGCAAAAACAAGTCAATTGTTGTCTTACTTAATTAGTTTTGATTTATGTAAAAACAAAAACAAGTCAATTAGTCTATAAAAATATAATGATACGAGATAAATATCGAAAAACATGTTTTTAATAACAAATGGAAATTTTGCATGATGCAAGTGGTAATATTCCAAATTAAATTGCATTTATACTGATAAACGTGTATAATCAGTATATATATTTCTAAAAAATGCATATCGGATGATTAATATCCTGTATTTAATATATAAACACCCATCTTATACCGATTCAATTACAATTTTTGTTTGTTGTGTAAAGATTCGTTTCTAGTTAGTTTGAACGAAATGATCTTTGTCGCAGTCGACATAATAGATGAGGAGACGTCATTAGACATGTTGTATGTGTTATTAAAAGAGTTCTTCAAGTGAGTATGAATAGTAAAATTCACCTTTCTAAACTTTTACTTGTTTCTTGTCTAACATATTATTATTATTATTGATTTTCAGAGATATTTTGTTTGAAATAAGAAGAGGACAGAACACGATTCATTTGTGTTTGGAGGAGGAACCGACACGAGAAGAATGGGAGGAATTTGACAAGTTCCCTGTGAAAATTGTTTTTTACGATGTAATTCTTAGGTAGTCTGTTAATAAAATACAAATATCTTATAAACATTGCTTTATTTTATAACCAAATTAACAAATTACTAGAGCTTAAACTTATGAATATATACTAATAGATAAATCTTAAAAAACTAATAATAGATAAATATAAGTTTCTAAAAAATATCAAATGATTATCATATGATTAATATCCTGTATTTAATATATAAACACACAAGTCAAGTACAAATAGAGAAGAAGAAGAAAGGCAAGTTGATATTGATTCTCAAGAATTGTTCAAGAGAGAAAATTATACCATTTTCAATTTTCATATTAACACATTATAACGCAAAAAGCAGAAGAGGAAAGTCTGATCAAAGTAGCAGTTTTTCGAGAAAAAGAACCTTTTGTTTGTTGTGTGTAAAGATTCTAGTTAGTTTGAAAGCAAAAAATATGATTTTTAATATTTGAATCTGAAGATTTGAATGCCTTATCGACAAATATGTTATTACTCCAAGAGTTATTCAAGTGAGTATGAATAGTAAAATTCCTAAATCATCTTACTAGCAATATATTTATTTTTCAGAGATATTTTGTTGGAAATAAAAAGGCAAAGGAGACGTATTCATGTGCGTTTGGAGAAGGAACCGACACAAAAAGTATGGGATGAAATTGCGAGACTTCCTGTTAAAAAAGTTTTTTGTATGAAAAAGATGTAGTCTTTAATAAAATCCAAATACCTTATAAATATTGTTTTATTTTATAACCAAATTATTCCTAGGGTTAAACTTTATATACTAATAGATTAAAAAACTAATAATAGCTAAATCTAATACAGTTTGTATTATAATAGGTAAAAAAGACTCTTAGAGGTACAACAACAAACGTAAAATTATTCAGAATCGGAAGAATCTGAATAGACTAAATTTTTAAAACATTGATTAAATTCGGCAATGTCAATATCTGTTTGCGGTTGTGCACAATATTGTCGTGCACCCAAAAATTGAGCAGCGGGAATCTTATATTTTCCCGAAGAACCAAAATTGTTTGATTTTCTGATAACACTTCTCTTTAGAGTCGTAATATTTCTTTCGATCGATGCATTTACCAAAGGACATATAATTAATTGAGCAATTTTTCGATACTTTTCCAATAAGATATTTTCATCCGATATAAAATAAATAATTAGAGGTCCGTTATAGGTTGCATCTACGATACCTGTTCGTATAGTTCCTATAGAATTCGTAGAGGATCTCGCAATAATTTGTCCATAGAATCCTATAGGAATATTTACTTTTTCAATCAATTCAATCTTTGTAGCTTTCCCTGCGGGACAAAATGTGTCGTGTTTAATACAAAGATCGAAACCTGCATCTGATTTGTATGCTTTCCAACAAGAATTATTTCCCGGAATAATTATTTTCGAGTTGTCATCATCGTCGTCATTAATTATTTGAATTGCTCTTTCTATACGTACATACAAGTCGGAAAAGTAAGTTTTATCATACATTTGTGGATAATAAGGTAAAAAGACATATTGGTTGAAAAGGTTGTATTTGGATAATAAGGTGAAAAATTTAAATTGAGTCTTTACATATTTTACGGCTGAAATTAAATCTATCTCTTGTATTTGCATACTTTTCCAAATAATGTCTTTAAGATTGTACTTATTAGGGATAACAATTACCGATGGAAATTGTTCAAATATTTCTGTTGGAATTTCCTTTAAACAGTCGATGATATTCTTTTCATCAAAATTTTCAATCGAGTCAAATATTAATGAAAAATACAATTGAGATAGTGGTGAACGTTCAAATAGTCTATAATTTTGTTGTTGTTGCATTTTATTCACAACTGTTAATGTGTGCAGGTTTTGTCTAAAAGTCTTTAATGATTCCCTACTATTTTCATGTTTAACATCATTATAGAGGTGTACGTTTTCAAATCTCTTGAGAAATTTGAGTAGTCCCATATGTGTAAGACCATCCAAAAATATATTTTTAGCAAGTGGAAATTTTTCCTTAGGAGTAGTAGTAGTAGTAGTAGTAGTAGTAGGAATTGTTGTATCCATATCAATGATTAGATTAGATGATGATGATGTTGTAGGCATGGTAGATTCAACGTTTAAAGAGGACATTACTGCAAACAACAACAATTCAAATTAGATATGATGTATAAATATAAAACCTGTTAAACTCACCTGTTTAAGTAATTACACACACACACACACAAAACAAAATATATGTTGTGAGAGAGGAAAACGCAGACAATTGCTTGTATTTACCAATTCAATCTTTTTATAACATAAAAGAGAGTTCAAAACAGATAAGAAGGTTAAAATTTAGCAGATAAGGAATAAATTCAAATACATTGAATGTACAATATAATTAATATAACTCGTGTTTTATGCAATGATAAAAGTATTAGCAGTATGTAGTTAAAAAATAACAAAAACAACAACTTGTACGAAAAAAAGGCTTTATTAAGTATAAAAGAGAAAACTATAATGATTTAACAACAACAATTTTCAATTTGATCAATGTAGGGTTTCATTTCTTGTAAAAAGGTGGGACTGATTCCTCGTTGAAATTTTTGAATAAATTTCCAATTAACTCGTTCTCTATGTCGACGGATAAAATCTTCAGTCAAGTTTTGATGGATACTGATGGCATTCCAATCCAACATTCCGGCAAATTCCTCCATAAATCGTTCGTTTAATTGCTGATATTGGGAGATAAGTTGCCAATTGACTTTATTGATACAAGTTCGTATTAGATCTTCGTCTAAATGTTGTTTTCGTGAAATGATGTTCCAATTGACAAAATCTTGAAAATAAATGATAAATTTCGCAGGTAAATCGGGAAAATTGGATATTTCATTCCACCAAGCTCTTAGACAAGCCATTATTTTTAGAATGTAGGTGTCAATAGCAAGTATACAAATAATATGATTGTATTTGATGTATGTTTTTATATATATATATATATAATTAACAGGAAATGGATGCTATCTGTTTCCTTGTCTTGCAGCAGCCTCTCTCTCGATTCCTCGTTCTTCTTTGCCAAAGGAAAGAAGGTAAGCAGGTACGTTCTTTGCTCCATCGTTCTGTTTGATTCGATCTTTGACCACACACGACAAACATTTTTGATTTCGTATTTCACTTTCACCTTTACATTGTGGACATTTTACTCGTACAATAACTGGCATTTTGAATGACTGATATGATGTGTGTATTAATGAAATGTTTTATACAAGTTATCTCTCCCTACTATTTATAGTTGTAATTGATAGAAGCATGGAAATTAGGCTATTTTTCCTATATACAAAATTAATTAAACAAAATGTACAATATTTACGTATTCTAACTCGATCTCGATAGTAACTATTTATATTTTTGTTAACTTTACATCCACATTTTAAACAGTTAAATTTTACATTTTCCATATTTTTTAGAGACTTTAAGAGGTTCTCGGGAGGAGAACACGATCTCTATAAAAACAGATGCTAAATAAGTTTTTGATTCATTTATCATTCGCTCATATTGACCACACTAATGTTCTCTACCTGTCTATTGTTTGTTCTCGTTATTGTTGTTGTTGGTCAAAGTACAAACAACTACGATGCTGATGTCAATAATTCTTGTAATCAAAATTATGAATATTTATTAGAGGATTATCATTCACTTTATAATACCAGTTTAAATTTGTATCAGGAATGTATTAAGTCACTGGACAATTATATGGATTTATACGATAATGAACAAGCTGTTAATGATATTTGTATGGGAAAAATTCTAGAATACGAATACCTGGCTGCGAATTTAACAATGTCGTTAAATTATACGAAACATATTGCACTGCTCAAGGAAAATATCAAATTGGAATCGGATTTGTATTTATTGAGAACCAATCTAACGGAAACATTGCAAATTTGTCAAGAAAAATACAAAGTAGCATATGTCGTAATTGCCGATTTAAAGGAGGAAATTGAAAATTTTAAAAGTAATTTGACCGATCTGACTCGTGAAATCTATCAGTTAGATAACGATGTGTCCAAATGTCAAAAGGATTTAAAACAACAGAGGAAAGAAGAAACGAAATTTTCGTAAATCTAAAAGACTGCTTAGAACGAGAAGAAGTACTTTTGGACTCGAAAGACAAATATATTATTCGACTGTCGACGTGTAGAAGACAAAATAGAAAATTGCGAGAAGGAGAAAGTTAAAATTTAATAGTTGAGCATTGGTGCATTTGAACTACTCATTGCATAGTAATATAATTTATCATTGTATGTGCTAATCTTGACATTATCTGCATGGAATTTTTTACTTATTTATGTAGTAGCCTCGACTCAGATTACGAGATTATTGTTATAAATGCGAACGAACGACTATTTGGTATCTTATCGAAGAATAATCTCAGATTTATGAAATCACATAGTATGTAATTAGTTAATACTTGTAAAATTGTATTCAGTTATAAAATAGACGATATGTTTAAGTAATAACATGTTTTTTATTAAGTTTACTAAATAGTACAAATAAAAACACATCTATCTCATTTTATGATGATTCAATTCGGTCTCTTACAGATATGATTATTTGGCATTAAGTTAGTAAATTGATTCTTTGAATCGCATCCAAAAATGTCTTTTCATCCTCTGCACTCTCGGCCTCTACGTGTAGATACCTTATCGGTAATATCCAGGTAATTTCTTCCAATTTGGTAGTTGGTGTTTCATCCCCGTCCAAGAATACATTTATTTGATTAGTATTATTTACAATTTCAATTTTATGCACACCACGTCTGTGAAAGAAATAAAAGATATAATAATCTATATATTAATTAAGTCAATCATTAAAATCAAATCTAAATATATAAGTAGTAAATTATATGAAACAATACTCACACGAATAAGTTTTTTATTAATATATATAACGTTTTGATAGGTAACACTTTAATGTCTTCAGATTCAAAAATTATCAACATTGTTAAAAGCAACTATTTGTTTCACTACACAACAAATAAATTTGATTCTGAGTAAGAAATTTTAATGCTTATATAGTAAATACAGGAAAAAATAAATCACGTCATTTGATATTTGGAAAATTTATGTGACTAGAGCAATAAATTAATGATATCTTGTTTACTTAAAAACCTTATCAGACAACATATTTGCTTATTTTTAATAGACTAATTGATTCTCATGACGACTATGTATGATGTGATTAAATCCCCTATATAATAGGTGTATAGAAAGGTATTAAAATCAATACAAAATTCATTCGTCTAATAGTTACTTGCTCCAATACTTAATAATGTCGCTTTTTAATGAAGAAGAAATAAATGCCAACAACGTTATTAAAAGAAATATAGAGTTACTAAGACTACTGGAATTAAGTCAAATGGAAATTGCCGAAGAAGAGGAAGAACATTTACCCTTAAATTTATTAAGAGAAAAATTACTACAACAAAAAGTTCAAGTTGATGAAAATGATGATGATGATGATGATGACAACGATGATGAAATCCCACTTAGTAAATTAAAGGAAAAATGGTTAAAGGAGAAAATGGATGAGGATGAACAGATGATTGAACAAACAGAGAGTGAAATGGATGTGGATGATGATGATGATGATGATGATGATGAATATTTAAGTTGGGAGGATATAATTAAATTAGGATATCAGATATTATAGTTTAGATGTTAGATATTTTATAAATACCTTTAAGAAGAAAATAGATATTATTATAGTTTAGATGTTAGATATTTTATAAAATACCTTTAAGAAGAAAATAGATATTTCTCTCGTATAAAACTTTTGTTTTAATAATTGAAACTTTTCTAGAGACCTAAATACAAAAATAAGATTAATATTGAAATCATTTCAGGTAAAACAATTTTTTGTTGAGAGGTCATATTATATATGTTTGCTTTGTAAAAGTCGTATTAGTTGTAAAGTAACTGTGACACGATGAAGTTGGCTGTTCTCGATATTCAGGGATTTAACTTTTTATTTGCTGCCGATGATGATAATCATGATGTGTATGTGGAAGAATTCCATGCTAAAGAAATTACTATATCAAATGGTTTACAGACAAGTCATTATGTATTGAAACCCAAAATACCCTTTGCTCAATTATCTCGACTCAATAAAAGAGCTGTTTGTAAGACTGAAAAGGAACTTGGTTTACGATATTCTTCCGGCTATGTGGATTACAAGCAAGTTGGAGAAATTTTAGATAGAGTACTGGACAATATTGATGTATTGTATGTAAAAGGAAAACATGTTTTTCGATTCGTTCAAGACAACATTGCTGCTTCTACTACTACTACTAATTTGCATTACTAATCCCAATTTCAAGATGATTGATATAGATACTTTAAATGTATGGAACATGCCAACATTTAATCCTACAAGACCTTCCTGTTTAGATCATAATCTAATATACAATGCTAAAGTTCAATGTAGTACTACAAATTGTATGACACTATTGACATGGCTTTCGATATTCATCCCATAATATCAACATCATATGTGTTTAATAAATTTTTTTAAGGAATTTTTCCAAAATGTTAACTGAATAATTTGTAGAAATATTATTGAAAGAGCGAGTTTAATAAATATTTTCAATTTCAAACATGTGTGTTTTATTATTTCCTATTTAAAATACTAAAAGTATTAAGAACATAAGAACTTTATACTAGAAAAAACAAAACATTAAATATTTAAGGATATAAGGACTTTATTAAGACAAATATACATACATCTATTACTTAAAAAAATAAAAGGTAATAAGAATTAACAAGGAGTTTCTAATGGTTGCCTCTTTGTTCTCTTTGTCGTTGTTGGTATTCTCGTTCCCCAATCGGTCTTGGAATTATTGATTGGACATGTTTATCTATAAGATCATGTGTACCAGTCTTCCAGATATCCTGACATTTCGAATGCATTCCTTGTTGTCCCCCTGAAAATAGGTCGTTATCACGAACACACCACATGCTATACATCCTCCATTTTGATATAAACCGACTCCACTTAACAATTTACCAGGTGTTAATTCGACAGCATTACGATTAATCCAAAGTCCATTTCTTTTTGTTACTACATATAATTGTTGACGATCTTCACTCATTGTTTATTTGATTTTATGTTTATCAAATACTGACTATTAACCAAACATATCCATTTAAATATACCTATCCCTTCTCAATCGTTCTTTTTTTAACCTCAAGAATTATAGGAGAATCTCAGTATAACACATTAAATTGTCAAAGATTTCATCTTTTATTTGCAAAATGAATTTATTCAGTCAAGATGATTTAGTATATAAAACTTGTAGAAAAATTGATGATTTTGTCAAGAAATTAGCATGTTGTTGTGAAACAAGGATTCGACTAATATCTTATCGAGAATATTTAACACCTTTTATCGATCGCAAACAAGTTACGAATAATTTAGAAACACATTACGTATCATGTGTATGGTCACATCCTGGAGTTCGAGAAGGACCCGATACATGTGAATGTTTCCATGTTAATATGGTACTAAGACGTGTCAATGAAGAATTGCAGCGTTGTCGAATTCAAACAAATGCATCCAATGTAGTATTTATTGCAATCATAATAAGAATAATAAGTTAATTGAACAATTATCTAAACTAGTTGTAAATCTATCGAGCTGTTTTAAAAAAATAAATTTTAATACAATGTTAAATAAAATTGCCATCTAAATATTTTATTTTTAAGTAATAGCGCTAATTAAGTCATAGCAAATTTTCCAATCACTTTGTTATTATAAACATGTTTTCGACATTTATCTCTTTAAATTAGTTTTTGTTATTTTTGTCTATAGCGACTAGTCGACTCCATACATCATTATTTAGATAAGTGGTAATTTTCCAAATTAAACTATTTTGTTGAATTTATACTGATAAACGTGTATAATTAGTATATGTTTCTAAAAAATGCATATCGGATTATTTGTATTTATTATTATATAAACACATACATGTCTTATGTCGAATCAATTACAAGTTATCAACATAGTGACATATAACTGATTTAATCTCTTTGGAAATTTTAAAAAATAATTCCTAATTCATCGAGTTAAAACAGAAAATTGTCAAATCATACACGATGACAAGTTCTCAATGTTCATATAAGCTAGTACTAAAATGTTCACGAAGTGGTGCAACGTTAAAATTTTGTTGGAGTGCTGAAATGGTACAACTGAAGAGCTGGTCCCTAATGTTAACTCAATTAAGTAAATCAAAGTGTAAAAATTGTCTACAACCTTTAATTATGCAAACTTATTATAAAAACAAGCCTTGTGCATTGGTCAGACCAGTACACGAAAATCTGTTCATAGGCGAGAAAGAATATGAATGGCTCAGGGACACACTACTTCATATGGGTCGCAAATGTCTTCGATATACAAATCGAATTAATGTATTAGCAGGAATGAGCGGCCCGTATTCAGCTAAACTGAAGATGGCAGCCTCCACTATACGTAAACGTTCCCACCAGGATGATTAATGTATTATAATAATTTTTGTATTAAGATTTTAGTTAATTTTATATAGAGATTTTATATTTTTTAAGGATTTAAGTAAGTCAATAATTTAAACCAATTGGCTTTTTAGTAGACAAATAATATTGATATTATATTTACAACCTATTTCTTAGTTTATTATTAGTCAAATCTTTGTTCTTTTGGAAACAAATTTTGATTTTAACAAATACAAATATCACTAAGTAGTGATAGTAACTTTAAAACAAACAAAACAACCTTTACGTGTTTACATTTACCTACAACGAAATATCGTAAATTTATTGGTCTTTCAATTATTTTTCATGCTTTCGAATCTACTTTTTATCAACTAAAACAACCTATTTCTTAGTTTATTATTAGTCAAATCTTTGTTCTTTTGGAAACAAATTTTGATTTATACAAAAATCAACTAATTAGTGATAGTAGTAACTTGGAAACAAAATATTTTACATGTTTAAATTTATTGGTCTTTCAATTATTTTTAATGCTTTCGAATCTACTTTTTATCAACTAATTTTAACATTTCTTATCTGTTTTTGTTGAACTCTCTCTCATTTATACATACTATTAAGCAATTCATAATTTTTAGTCAAATAGTTATTAGTAAAGCATATAATATTGCAATTTGTACTTTATCCAATACATTTTACATCCTCTTATCGACAAAAATTTGATCTTTCTTATCTGTTTTTTGTTGAACTCTCTTAACAACTGGTTTTTGTTGGTATCATTTCGTACCAGGCAACATATTATTTATTTTTGTACTTTTAAGTATTTAAGTAAGAATCTAAAATGTTGTTTTATTAATTTATCCAATACATTTTACATCCTCTTATCAACTAATTTTAACCTTTCTTATCTGTTTTTGTTGAACTCTCTCTCTCGCATTTATTTAATATTTCTAATCAAATATATAGTTATTAGTAAAACATAACATTGCAATTTATATTTTATCCAATACATTTTACATCCTCTTATCGATAAATATTTGATCTTTCTTATCAAATTTGTTGAACTCTCTCATTTAATTTAGGTTTTTGTATCATTTCGTACCAGGCTCTACATTTACATCTTAAGATTTTAGTTAGTTTTATTGTTTTATAGAGATTTTATATTTTAAGTATTTAAGTAAGTAGAATAATTTTCTCCAAGGTATAGAAGAATAGTTGTAAAGATTTTTAAACAAATTAGACGAGGCTCTTTTGTTCATTGGTATTAATATATTTATTAAATCTGTGTTCTCATACTTGTATGTTTTATTCTCCTCTCGTTCCCACACAACAACGAGTCAAAGGCTCAGCTCATTTTTAACAAATATTTTACTAAGATTTACAATACAACGAGACCAAATTATACTTTTATTAGGCTCAACAAAACCTTTTACAAAACTAGTAACAGATGACTCGAATGAATTATTGTTTCTTGTATCTACTTTATTTTAGTAACAATTTGTAGAATTTATTAATATATTGTCTTAAATATCTGCTCATACTTGTATTTTATTCTCCTCTCATAATACGAGTACAGACTAGGCTAGGATCATCTCTCTCTACATATATATTTTACTAAAATTTACAATACAACGAGACCAAACTAAGCTCAACAAAACTAACTCGTTGTGAAAAACAAACAACAACTTTTACTCTTATACGGTAAAAGGCTAGGCTCATTTAATATTTTACTATTATTATTACAAACCAAAAACTCATTTGAGATTCATTTAAGCTCATTTCGTACTTATTTTACGATTCTTGACAAATATTACTTATTTAACTTGCTTTCATCTCATATAACATATTATAGCAAAATCCAACGAGTTCACACAAAATTTCAACGAGCTCACAATAAGCTCATTTCATATCACTATAATAAACTTGAGAACAAACAACAACTTTTGCCTTTAACTTTCCCACAGCCAAATAAATTTCTTGCTCTTTCAATTATTTGCATGGAATTTTCCTATTAATACAACTTTTTGCTATTTCTTACATTCTCACATACATTCACTCATCTCTTATCAACTATTTTTGACCTCTCTTATCTACTTTGCTGACCTAACGAGCCACTTGTTTACTCAATTTTTACTTACAAAAAGTACCATGAATCACACATTATTCATACTTTTTTGTTTACATTTTGTCTTATCTTCGACATTTTTACCGACTTTACGGCGCCAAACAACATATTAGGGGAACATTTACCAAATTTTAACTCGAACATACAACCTAATAAGGTCTTTTTGCTCACATTTACTACTGAAATATTACTTATTGATCCACTTTTACACAACGAGCCTCCACACAACTTCTCCTCTAACAGAAGTTTACAAAGTTTTTAATGAAGTTAAGATACCCTGTTTCCACATCTACTGGACTTGTGACGTCATTGACGATCACTTCTTGCAGACTATCTACCTCTAGAAAGACATTTGCAAACATCTAAACTTGACAAAAAGGCACTGTTCAACAGCCACTGGACAATTTTAACTCATTGACGACTACTTCTTGCACTTTCTTAACTAATAAGCTTACACACATCTAACATTAAAACACCTCTTAGACAAATTTTATTTTACCAAAAAAGGCACTGATTCAACATCCACTGGACAATTTACGTCATTGACGACTACTTCTTGCACTTTCTTAACTAATAAGCTTACACATATTTACATCTAACATTAAAACATCTCTTAGACAAATTTTATTTTACCAAAAAGGCACTGATTCAACATCCACTGGACAATTTACGTCATTGACGACTACTTCTTGCAGACTTCTTCTCATACACACTTACACCTATTCCCATCTATTTACACCTATCTTACACCTATTTACCTCTAATTTTTACACCTTTTAGACAACTTATATTGCCAAAGAGGCACTGATTCAACATCCACTGGACAATTTACGTCATTGACGACTACTTCTTGTACAAATTTCAACTTTGCAGACTTTTCACATATTATTCACCAATCCTTTTTTATGTCATCCCAATAATTGCATTCTCTATTACGAATCCTATTTGGCTAAGTAGGATAAGTCCCCAGGTTTTGCAGTATTGAAACCAACAGATGTAGGTTCAAATCCTACTACAGACATGACTTTTTTTAACTTATTTAATTTAATTTAATACACAACATTTAACACACATTTATTCTAAGTCCCCAAGGTCAACAAAAGTGACAAAAAGGCACTGAGCTACATCCACTGGACTTGTGACGTCATTGAAACACTTCTTCAGATATTACAGGTAAATTACAGGTAACACAGGTGACACAGGTACAGGTAATTAGGTGACAACAGGTACAGGTAAACAGGTAAACAGGTATACACTTCTTCAAGAAATTCAGGAAATATGCCAAAAGGGCACTGTTCAACAACCACTGGACGAGTGACGTCATTGACGATCACTTCTTGCACAGATTTCAGCACTTCTTCTAGATTTCAGGACATTTTTCAGGACTTCTTG
>JAHKBH010002201.1:0-13000 GCA_019049505.1 Pachyrhynchus sulphureomaculatus
TTAGGCAAGGCCATCAGTTGTCATCAAGTTGAGAACAAAGGACCATTGCCTTTTCTAGATATTTTAATTATTAAAAATAATAATAGATTAGAATTTGATATCTAGAGGAAGGACACAATAACAGATAGACCTATTCCTAATGATTCATTTCATTGCAAACAACACAAATTAGCCTCATTACATTTTTTAGTTCATCGTTTAGTCACTTTCCCTTTGAATAGAGTAAACTTTAATAAAGAAAGGAATCGTATTAGAAATATAACTAGAGTTACTGGTTATGACGATAGAATAAGTTTAGGTTTAATATTCAGAATTCCACCTTTTTTACACGCGAAGAAAATAACACCAAGTATGTCTCCATACCATATAATCCGAAATATAGCAAGGGACTCAATAAGGTATTTAATAAGGTAGGCCTCACCTTAGTCTATAAGTCATCAGACATTTTGAGGAATATCTTAGGAAATCCTAAAGATAAGATTCCTAATTGTGAGAAAAGTGGAATTTATGAAATTAGTTGTAATGATTGTGACAAAAAGTATGTTGGGCAAACTAAAAGGTCAATTAAAACAGGAATTTACTGAACATTTAGCACACTTAAAATACAGTAGAACAGAAAAGTCTAGCATTGCCAAACATGCCCTTGAAGCTGATTATACTGTAACATTAGATAATCTAAGATTAATAAAAAAATGTATCTTATAGGAGATTGCTGAACGCATACGAAAGTATGGAAATTATAAAATGTAAAAGTAGTTTAAATAAAGACAGAGGGCCTATTCCTTATAGTCCCCTCTACTGGTTACTTGACCGGAACTGATGGCCTTGCCTATGCCATTATTTCCGCCTGAGTAATTCAAGTGTTAGGCTAAGTATAAATACGGTAGATTTGTAGTTTAGCTTTAGTCAATCATCGCTCCTGATGAAGCTAACATGGTTAGCGAAACGCTGGTCAAGTGCAAAAACAATGTGTTTGGTGTAGTGGTGATATATACTGAGTACTACATCAAACAGTTCATTTTGGGCCAACGACTCGTGTGTTGCTAGCTTCATCGTGTGCGATGATTGAGTAAATCTAAGAGTTAAAATTAGAATATTTATACTAAAATTTTGAATAATTCGAGTAGAACCGACCCATTACAAACGGAACATTAGTTCAGGTTAGTTCAAGTTGATTAATCAATACAGACAACTGTAAGGAATAGGTCCTTGGTTCTTCTTTAGGTTACTTTAAAATTTTATAATTTTAATACTTTCGCGTCCATCTAATAATTTCCTATCACATACATTTTTTATTAACCTTAAATTACTATTACTGTATAATTATGTACACGGGCATGTTCGACAATACTTGAATTTTCCAATCTACCGTACCTTAAATAAGCAATTTTTTTTTTAATCTTGTTTTAATCCACCTTCTTGTTTTTTCCAACATATCTCTTGTTCATTACGCCTTATTTCACAAATTCTACTTTTATCTACTACTTTTGTTCTCTATAATTTTTACCACCAGCTTTCAGAGCTACTATATTTTATCAAGAGTGAAAAAGCAACTTTTTAAAGCCAATAAATAATTCTGAAAACCGATTTTTGGAAGAGATAAATAGTAATATTAATTAATTATATATATAAACACATAGGCTGAAAAGTTTTTGGTCTAGCTACTTAAGACACATTTTTTTTGCAAAATTCGACTTTATTTATCAACATAGTCTCCTTCAAGAGGGATACAATCAGTCCAACATTTCTATACCTTTCTTGTACAAGGATTTGTCTTTCCCTTCAAAATAGGCCTCAGTTTCGGCGATAACTTCTTCATTGGAGCCAAATCTCTTTCCCGCGAGCATTTTTTTGAGGTCTGTGAATAGATAATAGTCGCTGGGGGGCAAATCTGGAGAATACGGTGGATGAGGAAGTAATTCGTGCAATTGACTTGTGACAGTGTGTGCATCGTCTTGAAGAGAGAGCACTTTTTTCTTGTTTATTTGGGGCCGTTTCTTTGCGATTTCTGCCTTCAAACGCACCAATAACTTTATATAATATTCGCTATTGATTGTTTTTCCCTTCTCAGCATAGTCGATGAAATTATTCCATGCCCGTCCCAAAATACGGAGGCCAAAAACCTTCCCAGCCGACTGTTCTGTCTTTGGTCGCTTCGGGCGGCTTTCACCGGCTGCTGTCCACTCAGCTGGCTGCCCATTTGATTCCGGTGTGTAATGATGGATCCATGTTTCATCCATTGTCACATATCACATGAAAAAATCCTTTTTATTACGCTTAAACAGGTCCAAACAGCGCCCAGGATCATCAACACGTTGTTGTTTTTGGTCCACTGTGAGCAAACGCGCTACCCATTTCGAATAGAGCTTTTTCATGCCCAAATGTTCATGCAAAATATGACCAACGCTTTCTTTTGATATCTTTAGGGCGTCAGCTATCTCACGCAATTTTACTTTACGGTCATCCAAAACAATTTTGTGCATTTTTTGGATGTTTTCCGATGTCACCACCTCAATTGGGCTTCCAGAGCGTTCAGCATCATTTGTATCTGTACGACCGCGTTTAAATTCAGCATACCAGTAAATGATGAGTGATTTTTCAGGGGCAGAGTCACCGTAACACTTATCAAGCCATTGCTTTGCTTGAACGATATTTTTCCCATCAAAAAACAGTGTTAATCAACACACGAAATTCGATTTCTTCCATTGTTTTGAAAATCTCAAAAGTAGCGTCACTGAAACCACTGTAACTTGTAAATTAATCGTCGAAATGTCTTGAAATTTTGACACGTATCGTTTGAAAGTTGATACTTCCTAATCATATGGATTTTTTGAAAAGGGCGACATCTATGTGCCAGACCAAAAATTTTTCAGCATATGTGTTTTTTTGTTAAGCAAATACAGTTGCTGAATAAAATTAGGTGGTGCGCAAAATAAATAAAAAAGGCGTATTTAGTAACGTCCTTACAGCTATAATCTATGCTCTACGACATATGAGCAACCGTTTAGCACAGGAAAGTTTCTGTATAAAGAATCTCACAATTACAAAGCTTTTATCATAAGCACTAACTATTAACTCAACCGTAAATTGCTCTGAATTAACAAAATTACAATAGACTCCATATACCCTTGAGCGTATTTGAAAAGCCTGAAATAGGACTTTTCACCCCATTCTCCATTTTCATCTGAATTTGCTCTAATAATCATGTAGTTCGCTCTTTGCGTAGCACCACAAACGGAAACCTTTGCAGATGAGGCCAACGTCGAAAGGCATCTCGATTGGTGTTTGCTGAGAAGACCAAGAAGTGTTCTGAATAGAGCGTAATAGAGTTGGAGGAACTAAAATATTAGATCACCACAAATCATGATGAATATATTACTAATTGGAATCAAATTTATGTATAAAAAAAACCGGTCAAGCGCAAGTTGAACTTGCACAATTAGTGTTCCGTAAGTTGATTGTTTTTAAAATAAAAATTTTTGTTAGGATGCTTTAAAATGATCAGTGACTTCACAAAACACACCCCAAATGAGTTTTTAACAAAGTTTGTTACTAATCTTTACTGAAAACTGGTGAGCTTGAATTTTTTTTTTTTTTTTTATATACCAAATAAATTATTAAAGGTAATGCACTCGTGATAATTTCGTTCAATCTATACCCCGTGGAGAATATTCCCGAATTCTTTCAAAATTTTTTGGTCAGTACTTTTCGAGATAAGGTAGAGGCCAGCGATTTTTCGCTATTTTTTAAAAGTAATACGAAGAAAAGTGTGCGCAAGTATTACATTATATATATATATATATATATATATATATATATATATTATACTCGTGTTTTCACAAGCTTTCATTTGACACCACACTCGATGACCTAGTAAAAAATTTTGTTTTTCAGTTCCGATTTCACCCCTCAAAACGAACCCCTTAAGTCAAAATTTATGTTACGGTGGTATAAAATGATCAGTGACTTCACAAAACACACCCCAAATGAGTTTTCAACAAAGTTTGTTTCCAATCTTTACTGAAATCTGATGACCTTGAAATTTTTGTTTTTTTTATATACCATATAAATTATTAAAGGTAATGCATTCGTGATAATTTTCGTTCAATCTACACCCCGTGGAGAATATTCCAGAGTTTTTTCGAAATTTTTTGATAAGTACTTTTCGAGATAAGGCTCGGGACAGCGATTTTTCGCGAATTTTTAAAAATAATACAAAGAAAAGTGCGCGCAAGTATAATATTATATATATATTTTTTACTCGTGTTTTCACAAGCTTTCATTCGACAAACACACTCGATGACCTAGTAAAAAAATTTTTTTTTCACGTCCGTCTTCACCCCCCGAAACTAACCCCTTAAATCAAAATTTAATTCTCAAAACTACATGGCTCTGATGAGGCCATCAATTCCTATATTATTACCAAATTTCACCTTTCTACGTCAAATAGTTTCGGAGAAAATCGGGTGTGACAGACAGACAGACAGACAGACACCGAAGTGATCTTATAAGTGTTCCATACGGAACACTAAAAAACCGGCCAAGTGCAAGTTGAACTTGCGCCATTAGTGTTCCGTACGTTGATTGCTTTTCAAATAAAAAATTTTGTTACAGAAGTATAAAATGATCAGTGACTTCACAAAACACACCCCAAATGAGTTTTTCAACAAAGTTTGTTTCCAATCTTTACTGAAATCTGATGACCTTGAAATTTTTGTTTTTTTTATATACCAGATAAATTATTAAAGGTAATACACTCGTGATAATTTTCGTTCAATCTACACCCCGTGGAGAATATTCCAGAATTTTTTCAAAATTTTTTGATAAGTACTTTTCGAGATAAGGCGGGTGAACAGCAATTTTTCGCGATTTTTTAAAAATAATACAAAGAAAAGTGCGCGCAAGTATTACACTATATATATATTATTAACTCGTGTTTTCACAAGCTTTCATTTGACACCACACTCGATTACCTAGTAAATTTTTTTTTTCACTTCCGATTTCACCCCCCAAAACTAACCCCTTAAGTCAAAATTTAACTTTCAAAACTACATGGCTCTGATGAGGCCATCAATTCCTATATTATTACCAAATTTCAACTTTCTACGACAAATAGTTTCGGAGAAAATCGGGTGTGACAGACGGACAGACAGACGGACAGACACCGAAGTGTTCCGTACGGAACACTAAAAACAATGTTTGATTTTTGAAATCGTAATTAAAATACTTAATGCAGCAGGATGCTTTCAGTAAAATTCTCGATTAGTTATTTTCATCTACCTTCAAATTTCCATTAATTTTACTGGAATATGTTACCTTTATAATCTATTTACGGTCTAGACATTGATTTCCTGTGTTGGGGTTACTACACTTAACGTAAATATATTGTCAATAAGCCGCCATAATATAATTTTCGGTACATGCGGTCTAATAGTTATTATAGTATGTTATGTAAACAACATTTAAAGGTCTTAGATTACACACTATTACGTTCTGAAATCCAAATTGCAATTTATTATTTGTTTTTTATATTGGGAAAAAATAAAATGGTGTTGTTACTCACTATATTTATATATATTATTGGTAGGGGAAAGTCCATACAATTTCCCAAGTTAATAAAAACTAAAATATCTTGGAAAAAAAATTCTTTAGATTACTAATACATGAAATTACTAGATTGAAAGTAACTTAATCCGCGACTACCAGTCAGTATATATATATATATATATATATATATATATATATATATATATATATATATATATATATACCCCCCCCCTCGCAGGGACTTGATTCACTAATATTGTCACTGCTTATTCTTTACGTTACCTAACGTAATAAAATATATCCTATAACCTGGCCAGAGAACATATGTATTTTATAAAAAACACGTAAATCAGATAAGTGGTTGAGGCAGACAGACAGAGAGACGTAACGTTATATATATTATAAATTTTTATTTGATAAATATTAACTTAAGAATTTAAAAAAAAAAAACATGTAAATCGGATAAGTGGTTCTCGAGTAATAAGCGCAATAACGGACAGAGAGAGATTTTATATATATCGTATTCTTAGTTACATGATATTGTTCCATATATAACAGTTTAGGCAATGTATTCCAAGAGAGCGCGCTAGCGGCAAACTTTTTTTCCGACTTGATTCACTATTATCGTCACTGCTTATTTATTATATTACCTAAAGTAATAAAATATATCCTATAACCTGGCCAGAGAACATATGTATAAATCTAAAAAAGAGACACGTAAATCGGATAAGTGGTTCTCGAGTGATAAGCGCACTAACGGACAGACAGACAGGCAAAAAGACGTTGTATTTTATATATTATAGATTATAGATTATTATTATTATTATTATTATAAAACCTGGAAAGAGAACACATGTATGAATAAAAAAAAACACGTAAATCGGATAAGTGCACTAACGAACAGACAGACAGACAGAGAGACGTTGCATTTTATATATATTATAGAAGATTATAGATAACCTGGCCAGAGAACAAATGTATGAATTAAAAAAAAAAAAACACGTAAATCGGATAAGTGGTTCTCGAGTGACAGTGCGCTTATCAACGGATAAACAGACAGACAGAGAGAGACGTTGCATTTTATATAATTATAGAAGATTATAGAGTACTTGACCAGAGAACAAATATATGAATTAAAAAAAAAAACTTGTATATCGGATAAGTGGTTCTCAAGTCATAAGCGCACTAACGGACAGTGAGACAGACATATATATTATATTCTTTGTTACATGATATTGTTCCATATTTAATGGTTTAGGCAGTGTATTGCAAGAGAAACGCGCTAGCAGCAAACTTTTTTTTTCCGACTGGATTCACTATTATCGTCACTGCTTATTGCTTATGTGACCTAACGTAATAAAATATATTCTATAACTTGGCCAGAGAACATACGTATGTTTTAAACAAAAAGTACGTAAATCGGATAAATGGTTCTCGAGTGATAGGCGCACTAACGCACAGACAGGCAGACAGATAGAGAGACGCTGCATTTTATATATATTATAGATATGTAGATATATATATATATATATATATATATATATATATATATATATATATATATATATATATATCTACGAGGTCTGGCCAAAAAAAGACCGAACTTTCGTCATAAAATCTTTATCACAAATGTTTACCTCTTTGGAAGTACTCCCCGTGCTTGCTATGAACCGCTTCCATTGTTTCTTCCATTGTTCGTATGCCCCCTGGAACTCGTTTGGTGTTATGGCTCGTAGCTATGCCAGCGCTTTCTCTTGAATTTCTTCTCCACTTTGAAAACGACGTCCTTTCAAGGTGATTTTTCGTTTGAAAAACAGGAAAAAGTTTGCTGGAGCCATATCTGGAGAGTACGGAAGGTGGGGAAAGAGTGTTGCTCCGTTATCGGAAAAAAATTGACCACCAAGCAGAGACAAGTGATTTAACACGTTGTCGTGGTGCAATATCCAATTTTGTTTCACAAATCAGGCGTCTTCCAGCGCACATCTTTCTTTTAAAGCAACATTTAATATTACAACGTTGCTCCTCAAAGTCCTTTATCTTCACCGTCTCACACTATACCACAGAACGGTGCCTGCACGTGTTTGCTTAGCCGGTTGTAATTTGCTAATTGATCAGACTACCGCAATGCGGCAAGCCGCATCTTCTTTACAAAGAATGCCGCTAGGTGCAGCATGGCGCGCTAACTCAAACTGTACAATGTTCGCCCGCGATTTCCAAAGTTCGGTCTTTTTTTGAGCAAACCTCGTGTATAATATATATATATATATATATATATATATATATATATATATATATATATATATGTATATATATGTATATATATATATATATATATATATATATATATATATATATATATATATATATATATACATATATATATATATATATATATATATATATATATATATATATAATTTAATATTTCTGAACCATTTTATTATAACAGAGTAGTTTCGTTCAAGGAATGAAAGTAAAGTAAAAGAAATTCTTTTGAAAATGCCCTAAACGTTAGGGCGAAATGTCAAGGTTGTATTTCTTTTAAATAAACAAACCACAAAGTCCAAGAAATAAATGTTTTTTATATATATATATATATATATATATATATATATATATATATATATATATAAATATACATATATATATACATATATATACATGTATATATATATATATATATATATATATATATATATATATATATATATATATATACATATATATACATATATATACATGTATATATATATATATATATATATATATATATATATATATATATATATATATATATATATATATATATATATATATATATATATATATATATATATATATATATATATATACATATATATATATATATATATATATATATATATATATATATATATATATATATATATATATATATATATATATATATATATATATTGTAACATTGGAACTTGCCCGCACGTTGTGGTGTCATTTTGTAACCTGCTAAACTGTCCTCAGTTTGAGGCATCTTTTTTTGTACCCTGTGAGAA
Organism: Pachyrhynchus sulphureomaculatus; assembly: GCA_019049505.1. NCBI lineage: Eukaryota > Metazoa > Arthropoda > Insecta > Coleoptera > Curculionidae > Pachyrhynchus > Pachyrhynchus sulphureomaculatus. Next base: position 8,580 of record JAHKBH010002201.1, read on the forward strand.
GTTGTTTGTCCCACGCTTGAGCGCAATTTTGTTGCCTATGAAAAAGTGTTTAATTGCGCCCCACGTACACTGCGTCATTTTGTACCGTTTGAATATTGGACGCCCCAAGCTTGAGCACAATTTTCTTGCAGCCCCGCTTTAATTTCTGATAATGAATTGAGTGAATCCTGATTTTAAAAGAACTAAAGAAATTAAACACACACTAGCTCAGTTTTCCTTGGTAGAAAGATATGGGTAAGAGATAATTTTTGTACGTCTTTTTTGGAATTTTTTTTCTATTTTTAAAAAGCTTCAGTTGTACAAGTTTTTTGGGCACCATTCATTTTAAAATAGAAAGGATCTAACTTCAGTTAAAAAAATGAAAAAATACTGAAGGGTTTTATGGGTATTACTAAAAAGAATTAGTCTAGTACAACTTATCCTGAAAAGAAAAATAGGTATTCAGTGAGACACTAGCTTTAATCAACAAAAAAAAAAATTTATTCATGTTTTTAAAAATAAAAAGTTCTAACCTTTGCAGTTCTACAAAAAAAATTCTAGCCTAACTAGTAGTTATTACATTTAAATTCTGAACTATGACTACCCCCGAAGACGAAAAATAGTGCTTTTCACTTCACTTTTTAGTCTGTTTTAAATTGTTGTTAAGGCACTACTCTGGGATAGGTCTATTGAAGGATGTTTGGGTAACTTACTGTTCTTATTCCTGCTTTGATGGAATTCGACCGATTTCACACTTTTTCTAGCTAACACTTTGAAAGCCCACTACGGCTTTTCGTTAAGAAACTGGTGCTTTTACTTAGCTCGCATGATGGTTGTTATGAGCTTTTTTTTTGTAGCTCATCGAAGGAAGCCTACTTGGCGGCTCTCGATGAAAATTAGCCTGCTGCGGCTTGATGGTACCCGGCTGCGCTAGATGGAAAACACCGGCTGCGGCTGGATGGAAATTAGCCAAGACAGTCCGGTCTCTCGGACCCTTAAATAAACCGTCCAAACTCTGCCGGTAATATCGCGACGCCGGAACCAAAACTGCGGATACACACATTTCACCAATCGCGACGTAGCGGTAGGTTCGGTCAGGAACCCGCACTGCACAGTATATACCGAACGTCTTGGAATCTCTGTTTAATATACCGTTCGATACAAAAATGAAAATAAGTACAATTTGAAGTGAAAAATCAGTAACATTACATGGTCTTAAAATCTAGGAAAAAATGAATGTTACATTTACCCCCTTCCAAAAAGAAATAGACTACACTAGTCTATTAAACTTAGGCTACTTATGAAAAGGTACAAAGTGGTACACTATCACTTAATACTAAGGTCAGAACTTAAAACAAAAGTACAGACTTCGGACCTTACTACTAGACTTAATTCAATTAAGCACTAATATTAAGTACAATGAAAACCAAATGAAAATCTTTGCATGTACACAAGAATCTTATAACTAGACTTAACTTAATTAACACTAAGGTTAAGTACATCAAAAAGCAAATAAAAATCCTTGCATGAACATAAGAAATACCTTTCCAAAGTAACAATCGCGGTCTTCTTATATAAAAGAATCAGCTCTGTTATTGTTACCAAAACAAAAAAAATATAACTTTGTCTAGACTCTTGTCTAAATCAAAAAAAGTGAACTGAAATAAAATATGAACACCCCCTTAAAATATTTTAAGGATTGTCTGAAAATTTTCTATTTCAGCAAAAGAAATTTATAAAAATTCTTAAATAAAGAAAAAAAATAAAAAAATGATTCTAGTGCAAACACTTACACTAAAAAGAAAAAGTCTTGTCAGACCATTTAGCACTAGGCCAAAAAAAAAAAAATATCTGGATAAATATCCAGACAAACGCTCGGGAAAAATCGCCATCCATGCTCTAGCTCATCGCTAAGAGAACATTCTAAATCTAGTATCACTACTAGTCGCATCGGAAAATAATCGCACTCTATCGCGCAATGTCGACGTCCTAAGACATCTAGACATGCTAAAATCGCTAGGGAAAACGCTCTGGTTGATCGCCAGAAAACACGTCAGCTTATCGCCAACAAAACACTCTGGTATATCGCCAGAAAAAACCTTGGCTCCTCGCCAAGAAAACACTCTGGTATATCGCCAGAAAAAAAAGCTCGGCTCCTCGCCAAGAAAACACTCTGTAAGTAGTCCTCGACTACACAAAGTCTGCGTTCTAAAAGAACAATCTCGCCATTAACATAGTGAGCAGCTATAAAAGCTAACAATATCACTATAGGCACAGTGAATAGCTATAAAAGCTAAAATTCACTCTAAACACAGTGAATAGCTATAAAAGCTAAAATTCACCAAACTGAATGATCCTGCTTCAAAAAGCAATGTTCACAAAGAACAGAATGATTAGTCCGCGCGCAACTAACATTCAAGGAAACATTCCTAACATAAATATATGAGACAGCAAGTCTCGAAATAGGACCTCCCTAAAGTCATAATCCTAAATATAGGAGTCCATAAGCAAAACGACTCAAAATCTCGCATTTTGAGCACATGCCCTCAGGCAACCAACATACACAGAAATATATACAGAAATATATACAGAAAATATACAGAAATATATACAGAAACATATACAGAAATATATACAGAAGTACATTCAGGAGTTCAAATCCCAAACTCTTGGTTATGACAACTCCATACTGAGCTTGGTGAAAGCTCTTAGCAAAAGCTAATCAAATCTTCGGCACATCGCACCAAAGTGACAAATCTGCCTAGAAACATGAGCCGGAAAAAACGCCCTCCGTCATTCTTCAGGTGGCTACACAGAGATATAAAACTTAACCAGCATTGCGCTTCTCCAAGTTGCATGAAGAACCCTCGTGTACTGGTCTCGCCCTAGAACAACAACGAAAAACATTCAATCCATCCCACATAACAGGAGACAAACACCTCACCACGATATACTGAATGGTGGAGACAATAAAATACAGAATTGGTGACCCTGGTGTCCACCAACAAAAGGGAGTAGATTATAGCATCCACTAAACTGAAACGGTGTCTACCACACCACCATAAGTCAAAAAAAAATTTAATCAATAGGGTGTTCCGAAACACACTACTGCCAACACCTGTCACCACTAATAGGCTAATTGGAGCTGAGGTCGACTACAGTAGCTAGGCTCTCCTTTGGTTCAAATAGAAATAACCATTGGGTAACAAAACCCCTAAAGGTCCCAAAGGTCAAACGTTCACCCTCCATAGACTACCCTTCCAATCAGTCTGTTCCTCAGGAAGACTAACTCCCTGCCAAACGTCGTAACGGCATCTGTTAGCACCCGGTGCATCACAGCCTGTAAAAACAAATCACTCATGGGATACAACCTAAAAGGTTTACAAGGTTGACTTAACCAAGCTTCTTACGGAAATTTCCAAAAACGAAAACTGAGCTTGAAAAGCTACATGAAGCAAAAATTTCTCAAATTTTTGGTGGCAACGCAACAAAACTTTTGAAGACGACAAGAGCTTTTCCAGCTTAATCAGAAACAAGAAGAAAACATCGTTGACAGCTAAAATATTCGATCATGGTGTTAATCGTCTCCCTAGACAATAGCCTCTAGAAGAAACTGCTACAGGTATCAGGCATAACCGTTTTCTGTCAGCCCAAACTTCTAGATTACCTCTTGGAAATCTAAAAATTCGGTTAGGAATCTTCCTTCACTGCGCTTAGCCTCTCTTGACAAGGTTCTCATCTCGGTATCAGATTTTGATCATTTCTTTGTGAAACGACTGTCTTACTCTGCTCTCATCTCCTGTAAATGATCAGCCTTTAGTTCTCCTGCAGAACTTCAATTCTCTATCAATCTGATAGTAAACCGAAAAAACTCAACATACACCTATGAGTCCATGCAAAAAAAATTTAAAAAAAATTAGTGACTCAAAGGTAACGTTTAAACGGCTCTGAAAAAAAAATAGAAAATACCCTCAGTTTGTCAATTCAGAAGAAGATCTAAATCAAAATAATCCAAGTCTTAGACTTACTGGATAAACCAAAATCAATTTACTCTTAATTGCACCCAACATATACCACTAAGGTAATAAAAATACACCCACTCGGGTAACAAACTTTGAAATTGCTCATAAAAATTTTTGACTCTACATCTCACTACACGAGCTACATCTTGCGCTTGTCCTAACTCAAGATCACCTTGGATTGCCTCTAATCAAAATTTCGCTTCCAAGTGTCAAGAACTGGATATTATTTGGGTCATAAGCAAATCAAATCCCGCGACCACCGACATACCAGTCTTATGATATATCCTGAGTGTGACTCCTTCGCAAGCTCGCAAAACTGAGTCGATGCTAAACATCAACCACAATCAACCTAAGTTTGGGATATGGCCAATACCCAAAACCTTAGCATTAAACAATAAAAGTAAGCTATTCTCTGCTCAA
>JAHKBH010002202.1:0-25000 GCA_019049505.1 Pachyrhynchus sulphureomaculatus
TTGGGGGGACAGTAACCAAGTAGAATTTAACGCTACAAAAACTCAGGAACAAGTTTTTTTCTAAAAAACTTAACGGTGCTAAAACTGATATAGTCGTTTCGGGACACTCCATTTCTCTGGCATCGTCCCTCAGTTTACTGGATGTTAATTTGGGAGTAAATATATCTTAGCATAAACACGTTGCATGCATAGCAAAGGGAGCTTCTCAAAAGCTGGGAATATTATTCCGAACTCGAAAGCTTTACATTCAACTGTTCTGTACAAAGCTCAAATTCAACGAACGATGAAATACTGCACCCATGTTTGGGGCTCTGCTTTCAAACCTACACTGCATTTGTTAAATTTTATTCAGAAGAGAAGGAATTCTAATAGACAGTGAACGATTAAATCACTTAAGGTTCGCAGATGATGTCACTCTGATCACCAACACAAAAGAAAAATTACAAGAAATGCTGATGGAATTAAATAGCAACTCTCGAGAAATAGGTCTAAAAATAAACTTCACTAAAACGAATTATTTGAACAACGAAACCGAAGATAACAGCCAGGAACTATTGAAGTTGAAATAGTAGAAAAAGTTCATATATTTAGGACAAAAAATCGAAATGTTAAAAAATAATTTAAAGGTTGACTTGGATAGAAGAGTCTCGTTAGTTTAGCCTGCGTTCGGAAGGTTACAATCCATATTTAAATTGGACATCCCAAATATAATAAAAGCCAGAGTGTTCGATAAATATGTACTGCCGGTATTAACATAAGGCACTGAAACGTGGGTATAATATATGAACTTCAGGTAACCGAAAGAGCAATGGAAAGGAGAATCCTAAATATTAGATTCCTAACATTGAGATACGAAGAAGATCAAAACTGACAGATGTAATACAACCAATATGTGTATTAAGGTGGAATTGGGCGGACCATATCGCAAGAATGAATGATAACAGATGCACACGCCGTATGGTTGAATAGAGGTCTAGAGAACATAAAGTATGCAGAGGTAGACCACAGACAAGATGGACGGACGACATAAAAAGATTAGCAGGACACGACTGGAAACAAAAAATAAAAAACAGAGCTTGGGAGGCTTACATCCGACTATGGACGGAATAAGCTAATGATGATTCAGAAGAGAGCTGTTTGCCTGACTGGAATCCCAGAACACACCAGCAACCTTAATTTCTTGGAACATCGAAGAACAACTGGCGATTTGAGTATTCAATAAATATTTTCATGGAAAGTGTTCCATGGATGTAACCCGCTTAATTCCTTCCAGAGCGGTGCATGTTACGCGTACACATTGCGCTACTAATTTACATCCGTATGTTATTTATTATATATTTATTTATATGGAGGATCTCATTCCTTAGGAATGGTTTTCCCAGGACTGTGTTTCCCACCGTGTACAATTATCAGAGATTCACGACCAACGTAAATCGCCTTTTCCGTACATGCGTCGCTACTGTAGCGCTTTAGGGATTTCTGTGAAACACGTGTGCCCTGCCCATAAAAAAATTAACAGACAATAGCTCTTTACTAATATAGAATAAAAAAAAATATTAAAAAAATCAGGTTTCTATCAGATTCTATCAATTATATTTCTCCAAATACAGCTTGACCGCTAACTGTCCATATCGGCCAGGAATTAGTAGCTCCCTGGAAACAAAAAATAAATAAAATCACTTGAGAACAAAAAAGGTCCCTATTGTTTCGACTATATGATTTTTAAACAGACTTTTGAAAATTTTTATGATTTTCTTTTTGGTATTGACTATATTCTTTACAAAAAATAATGTACCAAAAGTAAGGCTATATCGTTTTAATATACGTATATAAAAGGAAATATATGTTATGATCATAAATCTGTGTGTACCAACGGCAATTCTATAGTGTAACAAAAAATTAAAAACCTACAATTAGAAACTTTGAAATAGGGATATAGGTAAAGTTCTTCCCTCGGTTCCTACCCGTTCCGAATGTTGGCAACCATATTAGCTATCCTCACCTTGTTGACTGCATGGTGGTCATTGAAAACCAAATGCGAAGGTTTCTGAGACAGGAAATCCTTCTTCTCCCCACACTTCTCTTTCCACAGACTTTACCTTGCAGTATATTTTGGATGGAATCTGCTCTCATTCCTCATTAAAGTTAATTTGGAAAAATTTGATGAAATCTAAAGCTTACTTATTCTTGCAATACTTATCTATCTTCTATCAATTAGTTGTTAGCAATTACCATAGTTTTTGTGGGTCATACCCTACAAAATTCGACGTTTTCTTACTGCACAAATTAATTCTTCTATATAATTACACCAGTTTGCTAAATCCAGTTAGCAACTAATCCGACTTGTACAAAGTAATCAAAAAATTTGGCCGCTGTAGATGCTTCAAATTTACACCACTGGAATTATGTGTTTCCTCTACGTAAGATACTTAGATAATTGTATTGTTTTAATTGTATAGCTCACGTTTCGCCGCTATATTTCAGCAGTCCTGCGCATTTCGTCGTATCACGGCTTATCAGCTAAGCAAGGATCCATAGAGAATAGAACAAAACTTAAAGTGCTTAATTTGCATCTTTGGATGGTGCAAGCCTATTTTTGAGGGCACTCCTGCCCTCTGTCCGAGGTTGTTTAAAGCTACATACTAATAGGTTAGCGATTGTTTACTCAATTCCTACTTATTAATACTAGGCAGCGCCATTGTTAATGTTCTACACCATGTATATAAAATTCAATATCAACTACTAAAATTAATACGTGACGTTAGGATTTTCACGCCATTGTCGGTAGGCAAGATGTTTAGAAGCAACAGCTTCTTTTCATTTTCGGTCAAACCAAGGCTTGTCGTTGGCAGGGCATTTCTTTGAAAAAGGGATGTATGCGTCTATACCAGCCAAAATAACATCGGAAATCTCCGTAGCGCAGTCAGATGGGTTGTCGGATAGAAAACAATAAAAAAATAGAAAAAACGTCTAATCAAGGAAAACCTCGAAAATATTTCATGAGTTCTTCCCATTAAGCAGATTTGTAGTGCCGAATCTTGCCACTGATTGATAGGATACTTGATGTCGAAAGCAGTTTATGGTCGTAAAAACCTACAGACGGATTTAGGGTGACAGCGTAAATCTCTGGATCGGTGGTTAAAAACAGATCAAGAAGACTGGCCAACTCCCCATCTCGATCAAGGATCCGTGTTGGTTCGTCAATAAGCTGAGTTAAGCCAGACCTGACTGAGAATGATTCAGCTTCACGACCTTGTTCGTCGGTAGTATTTGAATAATAAGCGAATTGATGTTGTGGACATTAAAGACGCCCAGGATGACAATTTCAACATCTGGATAGTTAATCGGTAAATGATCGGTGGTATCTTATTATGGTAATTAATTATTCTAAAGCTAATATCACTTGGTGGTTGATAGAGGCAGCAGATAAATCTTGTGGTTTGTTAAGTTTTTATTTTTAACCACATAATATCGAATTTTCTGGGCACCAGAGCCTCCTCTCGTTGACAACAAAGGTCGCTTCTGACATACATATTTCCGCAGGTACTTACTGTTTTCTCATCTGCCAATCTATCCTGGGTATGTTTCGTCGAAACACGACTCGTCCGCTGAACTAGGGCGTAAGACACTGCATTATATAGCAAGTCTAAAATATCTCAGACAACAATCGAATTTCTTTCAAAAAAACATAAATTAATACCATCAAACGTTAAAGCCATAACAAATTTGAAAAGATAATGTCATATTAGTTTCAACGTCTGATATTACTTTTGGTTTATTTAATTTGTTTACAGACAATTTACTTATTGGTTTTATTTACCTGATTTTTAAATTTCATCCAATTTCTTAAAGAATGCCATAAAAGTTTTATGAATATTTTCGATATTTAATAAAAAGTTCCTTGAAAGATATCTTAAGGGCAGGCAAGGCAATAAAAAGAAGCAATATAGTTCATAACTGCACCGCAAAATAACTGCAAATAATATTAGCTAACCATAAATTTGACATTGTATTCAAGAAAATTGCACAGTAAATACTGTAAGCTGTATAGATAAATAAAAATAGGTACTTGAAAAGAGTATATTCGCATTTCAAGAATATATATTTTAAACAAATAATGTGATTTAAATAATACATTTTTAGTGTTCCGTTCGGAACACTTATAAGGTCACTTCAGTGTCTATTTGTCACATCCGATTTTCTCCGAAACTATTCAACATAGAAAGTTAAAATTTGGCATTAATATAGGAATTGATAGCCCCATCAGAGCCGTGTAATTTTTGAACGTTAAATTTTTCTTTAAACTGTTAGTTTCGAGGGGTGAATTTTTTTTTTTAACTTATCAACGTATGGAACACTAATTGCCCGACTTGCACTTGGCCGGTTATTATTATTTGCAATAACTTATAGTCAAATATACAGAAGGTTAAGGAGAGGATTCTTAGAGCCGTAAAATCTAAAAATTGTGCCATTTTTATTTTATTTTCATTTATCTACAGCTAACCATATAAATGAATATGAATATGCATTTATAACATTATGCATTCTTTTTAGATTTTAAGTCAAGTAATCTGAATATTGTTTTCAATAGTCACATATACTATATAAAAAGAGTTTAAATGTAGACTTGCTGGTATAACAATAAGTAAACATATCATCCAACAAACAAATCGTCAAAATCTCACCCATAATGTCACTTCAGAGTAACGCATAACAGCCGTAAAAGATGGATCTATTGCGGGATTTCTCACCTTAAATCTAAAGTTCTGCAGGAAGTTAAAATATTCTTATTTTGTAAAAAAAAAACTGGGATCTCAAAAACATGGAGGTACGAGTGATTCCAAATGCACTTATTTTCGAATGCTCTCCGCTAATACGTACGTTAAAATGAAATGTTATTTGTAAAAAATTGAGTAGAGGAGGAGTTTCAGAAATATATAATACTGAAATATTTCCTCGTAGTGGAGGCAAGTACCGTAAAATTTTCATGATCTTTGGAAATTTTTATGTACAGCTTGAAAATCTATTTAACTACTTTTAAAACAGTACCAGCATAATGCAAACGAGTTTTCTTAGCTTATTTTTGACCGTAACGCCACTTTTCCTCTATTTTAGTGCATTTTTTCACATTTTAACGCTTTCGGCTCACTATTTCTTAAATATCCGTGCATCTGTTCTTTATTACGAGAGAAAAAGAAATCATTTTACTCGTTATAAAGTTTCCAAAAAAAACTGCGTAGACTGTATTAAAAAATATTAAATACATAACCTGAAACAAGTATTTACTACGGCAAATTGAAAAATGTTTTTTTTTTAGGGGAACTTCCGTTCAATTTGATATTACGTCTTCAAATTATAATTATAGGAAAATATAGCTTTTATATTAACAAAAAAGTGTGCCAAATTTTTATTAAAAAAATATTAAGAGAAGCGGTCAAAATTCGCATTTTGGTCCAAATTTTTTATGGACGTTTCTTGTGGGAAAAAGGTCGCAGAACGCTTTAAAAAAAAATACGAGAAATTTTATGCTCTTCAAGATGATTAGAAGGAAAAATAAAGAGTATTCAGACACTTTTATTGGCAAACCATGAATACATTTACTAAAATTATTACATATGCAATAATTAAAATTTAAAAAAATCGTTTGTGCTTATGTGTTCGACCTTTTTAGTGATCCGTACGGAACACTTATAAGATCACTTTGGTGTTTGTTCGTCTGTCTGTCCGTCTGTCTGTCCGTCTGCCTGTCCGTCTGTCTGTCCGTCTGTCTGTCCATCTGTCTGTCCGTCTGTCTGTCCGTCTGTCTGTCCGTCTGTCTGTCCGTCTGTCCGTCTGTCACACCCGATTTTCTCCGAAATTATTTGTCATAGAAAGTTGAAATTTGGTAGTAAAATAGGAATTGATAGCCTCATCAGAGCCACGTAGTTTTGAAAGTTAAATTTTGACTTAAGGGGTTAGTTTTGGGGGGTAAAATCGGAAGTGAAAAAAAAAACATTTTTTACTAGGTAATCGAGTGTGGTGTCAAATGAAAGCTTGTGAAAACACGAGTAAAAAAATATATATATAATGTAATACTTGCGCGCAATTTTCTTTGTATTATTTTTAAAAAATCGCGAAAAATCGCTGTCCACCCGCCTTATCTCGGAAAGTACTTATCAAAAAATTTTGAAAAAATTCTGGAATATTCTCCACGGGGTGTAGATTGAACGAAAATTATCACGAGTGCATTACCTGTAATAATTTATCTGGTATATAAAAAAAACAGAAATTTCAAGGTCATCAATTTTCAGTAAAGATTGGAAATAAACTTTGTTGAAAACTTATTTGGGGTGTGTTTTGTGAAGTCACTGATCATTTTATATCACCGTATTATAAATTTTGACTTAAGGGATTCGTTTTGAGGGGTGAAATCGGAAGTGAAAAAAAATTTGTTTACTAGGTCATCGAGTGTGATGTCAAATGAAAGCTTGTGAAAACACGAGTAAAAAATATATATATAATGTAATACTTGCGCACATTTTTCTTCGTATTACTTTTAAAAAATCGTGAAAAATCGCTGTCCCCTACCTTAAGTCGAAAAGTACTGATCAAAAAATTTTGAAAAAATCCTGGAATATTCTCCACGGGGTATAGATTGAACGAAAATTATCATTACCTTTAATAATTTATCTGGTATAGAAAAAAATCAAAATTTCAAGGTCACCAGTTTTCAGTAAAGATTGGAAACAAACTTTGTTGAAAACTCATTTGGGGTGTGTTTTTGTGAAGTCACTGATCATTTTATACCACCCTATCAAAATTTTTTATTTTAAAAACAATCAACGTACGGAACACTAATTGTGCAAGTTCAACTTGCACTTGACCGGTTTTTTTCTGCTATACTCAAGATCGTCCGATCGATTATCTGAGTCCGATTCAAACTGGCACGAATATAAAAGGTTGTTCGTGCAAAAAAGTTGGACCTCGATGCACTAGCTTATGTAAATATTGCAATGGTTTGAATTGAGCAAATTGCGTAGATACTGCAGAAATATTCTCGCAAGATCTAGATAAGAATGATCAGACTGAGCTGATTATGATCGTGGGAATCGTGGACAGATGAATTTATACATAGTTTTTTCCGACGACTCATCTTTATTAATTCTAGATGGTTCTATCGATGAAACTGAGTTAGACAGCGCCAATATTTTATACTCGTACCAGTATGAATCCGATTCAGATAATCAATCGGATGGTTTCGAAAATAGCAAAAAAAAAGCTCGAGCACATCCGCTATAGAACACGAATGACTTTTTAATTTATAAATATTGTATCTGTGGTAACTTTAGTAAATATATTAATGTATTATTGGTTTGTCAATAAAAGTTTCTGTTAACTAAATCATATTTTTATTGTAAAAGAGGTAGTATTTGCTTTAAAATCACTTCTTCATGTTATATCGAAAATAAGCTATTGAATAGAAATAAAGAGAATAAACTAGACATTTTCTAGAGCAAAAGCAAAAAAATTGAATTTTTGGTAACGAAAAAACGAAAAAACGAAAAAAATAAAATAGTTTTTTCATATATTCTTTGTTTTTCCTTCTAAACATCTTGAAGAGCATAAAATTTCGCATATTTTAAAAAAAAAAATTTACTACGGCCTTTTCGCCCACAAGAAAAATCCATAATAAGGTTTGGACTAAAATGCAAATTTTGACCAATCCTCTTAATATTTTTTAATAGAATTTGGCATCCTTTTTTTATTAATATAAAAGCTATATTTTCCTACAATTTGAAGCTGTAATATGAAATTGAACGGAAGTTACCCGTAAAAAACCGATTTTCAATTTGCCGTAATAAATATATTTTTTAACGCAATCTACGCAGTTTTTTAGGCAATTTTATGATAAAATGAATTTTTTTTTTCGTCGCATGGCAACGAACAAAGCTGAGGATATTTAAGAAACGAGCCGAAAGCGTTAAAATGTGAAAAATGCATTAAAATAGAAGAAGAGTGGCCTTTGTGGTTAAAATTAGGTTGAATTATGTTGGCACTGTTTCAAAAAAATAATGAAAATAACATCCTTGATTCCTTGAGCCAATAAAAATAACATATAACCTGGTATTTACTAAGCCTCTTCAAATGGTCTCCAGTACTGCTTTAATCTCTTATATGTTCAACTATAAAAAATTGTATGTAATGCAAATTTAAAACAATTTTTAAATTTCTCGACTCCAAAGACCTTTAAAATATTAAAGCCCTTCTAATCTTCTTCCGCATCCGTTTAACTACGAGGATGGATTGAAAATTTCGTGGCCCCACCAAAAAATAATTATAATATTTTTATTATAGTACTCTCAATAAGTTCATACTTTCTTTGGTTGTCACAGTGTAAAATTTTGTTGCTATAGAATTTGTGGTTTTTAAGTTAGAACGAGTTTAGTGAGACCAAGTGCAGCGTTTTTTTTGGAAAAAATGGAAAAAATTGAACAACGTGCGGTCATCAAGTACCTGTTTAAAAAAAGATTAACACCAAAGGAGATTCATAATGTATGAAAACAACTGCAAATCTGCTTCATCATATACCACTGTGAAAGAATAGGTTGCAGAATTTAAAGGTGGACAAGAGAGCATCGAAGATGACCCTCGCTTCGGCCGGCCCACGATGTCTACGACTGAAGAAAACATCGGCAAAGTGTGTGATCTCATATTGAAAGACCGTAATTCTCTATCAGGGAGATTGCATACACTACAGGCATCTAATATGAACAAACACAAAACATCATTGACAACGGAACTCGGATTTTTCATTGTTTCGCTAGGTGGGTCCCCAGATTGCTTTTAGTTGAACAAACACGACTCACGATTTCTCCCGACTGTTTGGAGATGTTTGAGGCTGATCCGCAAGATTTTCTTAACAGGTTTGTGACAATGGACGAAATCTGGGTTCACCATTATATTTCAGAGTCAACACATCAATCCAAGAAGTGGAAAAAATCTGTGAACCGACCCCAAAGAAAGCGAAGGCAATTATGTCGGCTGGAAAAGTGATGGCGTCAGTTTTTAGGGAAGTTAAAGGTATTATTATGGTGGACTACCTTCCGAAAGGCGAAACAATAAACTCGACTTACTATTGCACCCTTTTGCGTCATTTACGTCAAGAAATGAAAGAGAAACGCCCAGGATTACTGAGAAAGAAAGTCTGTTCCATCAGGACAACGCTCGCGTTCACACGTCTGTTGAGCCATATGGCTCAAATTCGTGAATGTGGTTTTGAATTGCTGCCCCACCCGACTTATTCTCCTGGTCTGGCACCTTCGGACTTTCATCTGTTTCCAAACCTATAAAACATCTCGGTGGCCAGAAATTTTCATCAAATGAAGAAGTCGAAGCTGAGATTAACCGGTATTTTAAAGACCTTGAGGAACCTTTTTTTGAAACAGGTGTGGAAGCTTTGGAAAGCAGGTAGAAAAAGTACTTAGAGCTAGGTGGAGATTATGTCGAAAAATAAAAATATTTTTGTACGTATTTTATTTGGTTTTCTTGACTAGTCCGCGAACTTTTCAATCCATCTCGTACTTTTTTTTTATGAGTCTAGCACATGTGCTGCAGGGAAGTCCCCAAAACGCTACAGGAGCGACACGTGTGTGGAAAAAGCGATTCATGTTGTTCTTGAATCGTTGTAAATTATACTCGGTTTTGACCATAAATAACATAAATAAAAATAACGAAAAATATAACAAATTTTAGATTCCCCTCTTCCAAGAACCCCGAAAACGACCTATGATATGATATGTAAAAAAATCTTTTAACTCCCTCTCTTACTACATATTTAATTAACATTTATTTTTTATTTTAATTAAAAACCAGGGTGAATTGTTATGATAGTTTTAAAAATCTGCAAAATTTATAGGTTGAATACCAACTGCAAGTTTTATGATTATTTGAAATCGATATCTAATCTCGTTCGAGAGTTAACGGGGAGTCAGACAATCGACAGGTACTAATAGAGCGGCGCAAATTCAAGACTATATTTTTCGTGATCTTAAGACCTTAAATTGTAAAGCGGTGCAAAAATTTTTCAGGGATTTTTTCACGAATTCAATACTCTCCTTTAGCGAGGAAAGTAGAGATATTAGAGAAAAGTAAAATGTCATGTGTCTGGATATATTTTGATGCAACTAATTAAATATGGTAGACATCAGCTGAATAAGAAAATTATGAATCTCTGATAAATATTCCAGTAGAATAAAAAGTATCGTATATGAACTCTTCGGCTAAGAGAGGATATCGGTGACGTAATTGGTGAGGATCAAAGCGGTGTCTTGATAATATTCTCATGAATTGCTGTGCTATGTACGTTCTTCGTAAAACTATATACCATGGATTAAATAGGGATCAGCTTTAAGCAGCCGTATTAAGTGATATTACAACAACCTTCGAATGATCATAAAATGCTGCAGGGAAAGCTGGGGTTTACAGATTTATGGAGAATTCATTGAGATAATTTAAGTATACCAAACTCATCAGTTTAGTGGTTGCATGTGAGATACCATAACGCACCACATTTCAGTACCTGATACAAAAGTTCAAATTACTCTTTCTCCAAATGATACGAAAATCCTTTTACATGGAAGTGAAGGCAAAATGTTGGATAATTTAATTCAATTAATAATGGTAAGTCGTATTGTTCAAAGTTGTTAGTGTCTGTTCTGTCGAAGACATTACTTAAAATTCATGTTTTTTAACAAAACAGAATTATTCTTGGTCTATTAACTGACAACAAATTTAAATTTGATTATCATATTTTAACGAAAACTATTCTCTGGATATGCTGCTTTAAAAATATTAGGTTCAAATCGTGGTATGCATACTCATAGGACTTTTTTACATTCTGATATTTATTTATAGAGTTCATGTACTCAATATTAATTAATTTATTTTACAGAAGACGGCTCTAAGAAATGTGTTCCACATAAATTTTGGAAGGAGTTGGAAATCCTCCATATTTTTTAGAAAATAAAAGCATAATTCGAAGTGTGCGTCAGGGTGACACTATTTCCCCAAAATTGTTTATCACCCTTCTGGAACACATGTTTAAAAATCTGAATTGAGCAACATGGGCATAAATATAAATGGAGAAATGGCGACTAACTTGAGATTTCCGATAACATAATCCTGATCGTAGCGCATGCGAATATCATGCTTAACACCCTAAAAGAACAGATCCCATAAAATTAGCCTAAAGTTAAATTTTTTGAAGACCCAGTTTATGACAAATCTAGTTTTTACCAAACCACTATCACTAAACGGAGTAAACATCGAGCAAGTCATGACATATAAATATTTGGGATATGAAATTAAGTTGGACAGAGATAATCAGACTCATGCACTACAACGAAGGGTCATTTTAGCTTGGGCCGCATTTGGCAAACTACGAGAAACGCTAAAATCAGGCATACCTATTTGCCTTAAATGAAAGATCTTAATCAATATGTGTTACCTGTGCTTACTTATAGAGCAGAAACTCTAACTTTGACAAGAATACAATAAATAAGACAAGGGTAACTCAAGCGGTAATGGAGCGGTCAATGTTGGGTTTGTCTCTCCGAGATAAAGTCCCAAATAAAGAAATTAGCAACCGAACAAGAGTGATAGATGCAGGTGAGAAATTTCTATCTATGAAATGGAATGGGGGCCGGTCATCTAGCCAGAACGCATGATTACAGATGGACTAGGAAGGTGTTAGAATGGTGACCTAGACAAGAGGCGTGTAGGAATAGAGAAATACCTCCCACTAGATGGACAGATGAGCTGAGAAGAGTAGTGGGAAACTCGATCCAAAAAGCCAAAGACCGGTTTTTAATCGGAAAAGATTAAGGAAGGTCTTGTCCAGCAATGGACATTAAGGGCTGATATATGATTATGATGCATAATTCATAAACAATTTTGTATAATTAGTACATCTACTTGGGCATAGTGTACACCTAGGTAGTAGTAAAATAATATTAGTTTCTACTACTACTTTCACAAACGCAAAAACAAAAATTCTCGTCCTTAAATCACCATGAGATCTTTGAAGGGAATATTCAGACCAAAAAAACTATTCAACTATATACCAAGATAATAAACATTTAAAAAATATTTTTAAATTATTGTACAAAAAAGAATACAGCGTCATTAGTTAAATGCTATGAAGCTATTAATTGATTTGATTAATTAAATTAGAGGATAATCAGCCACATCTTTAAGGTAAATGTGATTTGAATCATTGACACAAATAAATGTTAACATCCCTAAATATTCAATGATATACTACTTACAAAGTAACGTTTTAATGAGTATCCCGAATTATACAGTTCTATACAGCTATTAAACAAGAAAATAATCACCAAGGATCTTTCAGTTTAAATAATATGCATTTTTTTCTACCGAAGCTGAGGCTATACACATTAAAATGGGCGCTCTCTTTCATATTTTGATACGTTTCAACTCATGATTTGTCCTTGATAATTTAAAACATTTTAGTGAGACTAAATTCATCAATTGACGTTTACGGACTTTTATTACCTATATAATAAATCTATTAAATCGAGACAAAATCGTAAAGGTCCAATTTCTATGGAAGAAAGCGCATTCAGACATACTATGCATTGTAGCTGACAAAATTGCAAAAATATCACCAAAAACCTTTCATGAATCAACTTTAATAATATTTTAAATTTTTTTTCTTCATTTTTTAATAAAGGCATATTAAAATGGAATTAAGAATGGACTAAATTTCGCAATGTAACCAGTATCGATTACTCAGTATATATTACCACTACAACAAACATTTTATTTTTGCACTCGACGCGCGTTTCGCTAATCATTCATCAGGAGCGATGATTGACTAAAACTAAACTACAAATTTACCCTATTTATGCTTAGCCTAATCCTTGAATTACTCAGGCGGAACTAATGGCATATGTAAGGCCATCAGTTCCGGTCAAGTAACCAGTAGAGGGAACTATAAGGAATAGACCTTCTGTCTTTATTTAAACTACTTTTACATTTTATAATTTCCATACATTCGTATGCGTTTAACAATCTCCTATCAGATACATTTTTAATTAATCTTAGATTATCTAATGTTATAATATGATCAGCTTCAAAGGCATGTTCAGCAATGCTAGACTTTTCTGTTCTACTGTATTTTAAGTGTGCTAAATGTTCTTTAAATCGTGTTTTAATTGACCTTTTAGTTTGCCCAACATACTTTTTGTCACAATCATTACAACTAATTTCATAAATTCCACTTTTCTCACAATTAGGAATCTTATCTTTGGGATTTCCTAAGATATTCCTCAGATTGTCTGATGACTTATAGACTGAGGTGAGGCCTACCTTATTAAATATCTTATTGAGTCCCTTGCTATATTTCGGATTATATGGTATGGAGACATACTTGGTGTTATTTTATTCGTGTGTAAAAAAGGTGGAATTCTGAATATTTAACCTGAATTAATGTCTACTTATTAGCTTGTTTACTAAGTCATCGTCATAACCATTAACTCTAGCTATATTTCTAATACGATTCCTTTCGTTATTAAAGTTTACTCTATTCAGAGAAAAAAGTGACCAAACGATGAACTAAAAAATGAAATGAGGCTAATTTGTGTTGTTTACAATGAAATGAATTATTAGGGATATATCTATCTGTTACTATGTCTTTCCCATAAATATCAAATTCTAATCTATTATTATTTTTAATAATTAAAATATCTAGAAAAGGTAGTTGTCTATATAATCCGAAAAATAGCAAGGGACTCAATAAGTTATTTAATAAGGTAGGCCTCATCTCAGTCTATAAGTCATCAGACAATCTGAGGAATATTTTAGGAAATTCCAAAGATAAGATTCCTAATTGTGAGAAAAGTGGAATTATGAAATTAGTTGTAATAATTGTGACAAAAAGTATGTTGGACAAACTAAAAGATCAATTAAAACACGATTTAAAGAACATTTAGCACACTTAAAATACAGTAAAACAGAAAAGTCCAGCATTGCCGAACGTGCCCTTGAAGCTGATCATATTATAACATTAGATAATCTAAGATTAATCACAAATGTATCTGATAGGAGATTGTTGAACTCATACGAAAGTATGGAAATTAAAAGAGTTTAAATAAAGATTAGAGGGCCTATTCCTTACAGTCCCCTCTACTGGTTACTTGATCGGAACTGATGGCCTTGCATATGCCATTAGTTCTGACAGAGTAATTCAAGGATTAGGCTAAGTATAATTAGGGTAGATTTAGTAATTTAGCTTTAGTCAATCATCGCTCCTAATGAAGCTAACATGGCTAGCGAAACGCGCGTCGAGTGCAAAAATAAAGTGTTGGGTGAAGTGGTGATATATACTGAGTAGTGTTATTGTGCCAAAGATTCCACACTCCCAACTCAGTATCCATTATTTGAAAGTTCACCAAAACATTCCCTTATCACATTGATACTACCTTAAGCACGCATCTAGGAAAAACATTGCAATAATCAGTCACCTCACAATTAATCACGGCTACTTTCCCATTCATTCCAATAAAATTTTGATAAGATATAAACCACAATGTAAATGCTGGGACTCCGGAGGCATCAGCCATAGATTATTCAATTACTGGAACACAATATATCCTTACCTATATGGATTTTAGAAGTAGTAAAAAAGCAACAACGTAGAAATTTTTCTGGATATCTGTGACTTAAAATATTAATTTAAATGTTTAACAAACAAATTGTATTTATAGTCATCCACATCCTTGCCCACCCTGATATGTTACTCCTTTTTAAAGGTCTTCACTATCCTGTCTGCTCGTAAAGTCGCTGTACATGATCCTAGTGGTATGAAACGAGTGTCATTTTGTCTATTTGTTATCCTTGGACTAATAACAATAATTTAGAAGGATATATTCGACACATATTAGTACATTATTATGTATGCTTACAGTATACACACCTTTTTTTCACTTTTGTTGATTATCTTTTGATTATCTTATTTCTATATATTCTCAGTATTTCGTAGCCAAAAGATTAAGTTTTTCGAAAGAAAAAAATCTGTTTTACATATTGCTAAGAAAGCCTTAAACAAGCAAACAATTTTATTAAAGCTATACTAAATAAAAAAAAAAGTTCAGGAAATAGCTAAATAACAATATCATAAAGCAAATATTCTTTTGATGAAATTCTTAGTACCTAGAAAATGTCTGTCTAACATACAACCCTTCTAGACTATATATTTTTAATTTTATAATTATATTTATTGAAGCATACCAAACATTTTCATTTATTTACCTCAACCTTTTCACGTTTTATTTCTATCGTATGTGTATTATTAATACATTTGATACATGACAATGACATATTTTCAGTGTATTATTAACTCTACCAAAAGCCTATTTTTGGATTTGAAGTTTTGAATTTAAGCTAGTTTAATTGAGTTATTTTTCTATATTTATAAATAGTAAATTTCACTGTGTTTATAAAAATGGATATCTTGCAACTAACTAATCAAAAGTATGCCCGCCCCTCTATGCCAAAACTTAGGTTCACTTTTTTTTTATGGGTCTAGCACACGTGCTGCAGGAAGGCCCCTAAAGCGCTACAAGAGCGACACTTGTGCGGAAAAAGCAATTCACGTTGTTCTTGAATCGCTGTAAATTGTACTCAGTGGGAAAAACAGTCCTGGGCAAATTTTTCCAAAGGGATGATGTTCTCCATATAAAAGACTTCTTGAAAAGCGTTGTACGAGGAGTAACAAGCTGAACCTCATGCGGATGTGAAGTATCAGCGCGACGTGCATTTCTAACATGCACCGCTTTGGGAGGAATTAAACGGGCAACATCCTCCGAACACTTTCCATGAAAATACTTGTAGAATAGGCTTAAGTCGCCAACCGTTCTTCGATGTTCCAGCGAATCAAGGCCGCCGGTCAGTTCCGGGTCTCTAATCAGACGAACAGTTCTTCTCTGAATAGAATCCAACAGCAGAGCCCCAAACATGGGAGCAGTATTCCATAGTTTGTCGAATTTGAGCTTTGTAAAGAATTAATAGTTGTGGAGTGTAAAGCTTTCTGGGTCGAAATAATATTCCCAACTTTTGATAAGCTCTCCTTGCTATGCCTGCATCATGCTCATGCCAGGACATATTTGCTCCCAAATTAACGCCCAACAGATTGAGTGAAGATGTTAAAGGAATGGAGTGCCCCGCCATAACTATGTAGGGTTCAGCAACGTTAACTTTTTTAGAAAAAACTGCCGCCTGGGTTTTTGTAGCGTTAAACTCCAGTTGGTTACTGTCACCCTAAGATAGAATTTCTTCCAGGTCTTTGTTAAGTTGAACAACTTCCCGCTGTCTGCGGAAACTCGCCTGAGCAGCCGATGTCCGAGCGTTCAAAGTGAATGAAGATATAAGCGTACTTTCATCTGCAAAGCTGTAGATTGAATTTCCGGTCTTTTCTAGCAGATCGTTAATGTAAATGAAAGAGAAAGAGAGTAGGAGATAGTATGAAGCCTTGGGGCACACCGACGTTGATAGAGATGAAGGTGTTACAAAGAAATCCGTCGACCGCCACCCGTAAAGAACGCTCACTGAGGAAACATAAGAGCCACAAACAAAACCTTTCAGACATACCATAAGAGCGTAGCTTAGCCAACAGTCCATCGTGCAAAACACGGTCGAATGCCTTGTATGCGTCAAGAGCAACCTCTTCGAGATTGTCAAAAATGTTCAATTGCGTTGTTCCAAACATGTGTTACATAATTCAGAAGATCTCCTATTAATCTATGTTTACGAAAGCCATATTGGTGATCGCTAATAATGTTGAATTCGTCAAGATATTTTAGACGATGTTAATTGATAGGCTTTTCCATGACTTTCGATATTGTTGAAAGCAGTGCGATTGGTCGGTAGTATTAGGCAAGGTCTTCTTGCCTTTTTTAGGTATCGGCTGAACTGTGGCACACTTCCAAAAAAGGAAGTTCCCTCGCACAGTTTTTGAGAACTATGGCAGGTATTCCGTCAGCGCCAGAAGCTTTTTTGGTGTCATGCCTCATTAAAATACTTTTTATGCTACACCGTCTGAAGACAACACATCCTAGACTGCACTATTGGAATATTAGGTGGTCTTTTTCCTTCAAAATCGACAGTGGAATGTGAAGTAAAGATTTCAGCCAACAAGTTCGCTTTTTCAACAGTGTCGTTGCAATATAATTATCTGACCGTGTGAGTGGTGGTATGGTGGATTTGATTAAATTTTGGCTAACTGCCTTAGCGACTGACCAAAAATACCTGGAATTGTTGGGACAAGCGAGAAGTTTGTTTCTAATTCGCGGATTGTGTGCCTCCTTGGTTTCGTCGATAATTTATTTGCATCTGTTTCGGGCACGAACAAAGTTGTTAGGATTTTCACGCCATCGTCGGTAGGCAAGATGTTTAGAAGCAACAGCTTCTTTGCATTTTCGGTCAAACCAAGGCTTGCCGTTGGAAGGGCATTTCTTCGAAATGGGAATGTAAACTTCCATACCAGCCAAAATAACATCCTAAACCTCCCTGGCGCAGTCAGATGGGTCGTCAGAACGAAAACAAATGTCTAACCAAGGAAAAGTTCCACTCATGAGATCCTCCCACTTAGCAGATTTGTAGTGCTTAATCTTGCGCGGTTTAGGCGTCACTGATTGGTAGGATACTCGATATCGAAAGCAGTTTGTGATCGGAAGAACCCAACGGCGGATTTACGGCGACCGTGTAAATCTTCGGATTGGTGGTTAAAAACAGATCAAGAAGGCTGGCGAACTCCCCGTCTTGATCAGGGATCCGTGTTGGTTCGTCAATAAGCTGAGTTAAGCCACAACTGATTGAGAATGATTCAGCTTCACGACCTTGTTCGTCGGTAGTATTTGAATATTTAAGCCAGTTGATGTTGCGGACATTAAAGTCGCCCAGGATGGCAATTTCGGCATTTGGATAGTTAATTTGTAAATAATCGATGGTGTCCGTAAGAGAAGCGAAAATTGTTCTAAAGTTTATATCACTTGGTGGTCGATAGAGGATACAGATGAACCTTGTGGTTTATTGAGTCGTTATTTACTCGTCACAGTCGTTAGTCACTACTAAATTACTTGTGATTTTTCATTCGAACGTAATCAGTGGCAACAGATTTCAATCAAACATAACGGCAATTATGCTGATGTATATGTCTCCGCGTCAAAAGTTTTGTAGAAACGTGGTTTTCTCACTCACATTCTGCAAATAGTCTGTTCTTATCAAATAAGACTAAGGACTGAACAAATCTACAAGTGGGAAAAAGACACTTTTTTGTAATAAAAACAATTTAATTAATGATTTTACCAACTTATTACTTTACTTAAATGACCTACTTAGAGAAACTATAAATTTCCAATTATCATCATTTTCATATATACAAGAATAATTTCTTACAATTAACCATTCATAATCTTCGTTTGGCCTAACCACATTCTGCACATAGTCTGTTCTTATCAAATAATACTAAGGACTGAACAGATCTACGAGTGGGAAAAAAAAACACTTTTATGTAATAAAAACAATTTAATTAATGATTTTACCAACTGTATCACTTTACTTAAATTAACTACTTAAAGAAACTTCAAATTTCCAATTATCATCATTTTCATATATACAAGAATAATTTCTTACAACTAACCATTCATAATCTTCGTTTGGCATAACCAAACACGTTTCACAGCATTTGCTTCCAATTGTTCCAATATTGTTTACGGTAAAAAGTTGGTTTTCAAGTCCACTTACAATGGTGTAATATCCAACAGTAGTGTTGTCTAAATCACATCCAAATGATTTGTCTAAAACTGCCGAGCTGAAAATATTTAAATAATTAAAATACTAATATTTTTAGCAGTTCATTTCACTTTGTAACAACATATAGTGGATATATATTTTTCTAAATGTTTTCGAATACTGTTGCAACGGAATGCAATTAATCGCACATCCAATTTTGTATGTACAACTTCTCACTTTTTGCAAACTAATCATTCGATATAATAATAATTCGATATAATAATCATTCGTTAATGAATTAAATATTTGGCTGTTGTATGATAAACATACATTGTTTAGTATAGGAAATTAGTATTTTTTAGGTAATGTATTTTTAGGTAATATGTTGTAGTGGCTCAAGACCTATACCTAAGAAGTTAAGATAAGTTGCGCGGAGTTGGACAATCATAAAGAAAATAATGCGTTAAATTTGAACTCCCCAACACCACAGGAACAAACCAAAAAATCTATAGAATGGTTTATGCAACGCAACCAAACGGATGATATTAGGAGCACAATATTAAAGTCAAAATGAAGATCAATAGAACATGTAGCAAAAATGGAAAAGACAAGACTGACAACGAAAATGGCGGAATTAAAACTATAGGGAGAAAAGATTAAAGCAGATGGCCACAATGATGGTATGATGACATTGCGAAGGTAGCTGGGAGGAACAGACGAATATATTACAGGACAGAAACAGAAGGAGTGAAATGGAGGAAACATAAATCCACTTATTGGTGATGAACGTTGGATAAAGAGAGAGAAATAGGGAGAAAGAAAATATTACTCGCAATCATCAATCGCCAAGTTGTTAAGTTAATTTTCTTTTTACTAATTTACAGGTGGGATCAATTTTTCCATTTGCTACAGTATGAGCTTTTAAGGTGACCCGCCTCCTGGTAAAATCATGAGTACGATCATTCTTGAATTTACATGACCGTAGGGGTGAATTGCTAATATTGATCTCTACGCTGAGTTAGTATGTTATTTTTTTAATCTGTAAACAAGTAATAGTAAAAGATATCTATTTCAGCTCCGATTATTATAGTTTTTTTATTGTGTTAGAAGTTTTCTTCTTCAAAGTTGTTTCCGTTGCTGCTACCGATTGGCATGGTTGATATATGTGTGCTAGTGACGTATGATATCTTAAAATAGAAAGCTTCAGTACTGCCGTATGAATCGAAATACGTCCCAAATTAGCAATTGTTAAGTCGTTCGTTTAAAAAGTGTTACGAAGAATTGACGTCTACGGAGCGTCTAATTTTCTCTATCTTGTATTAGTATACGGATGTTATACAGTCAGTTCAAAAAGTCTCCATACACCACCTAGTTTCTATACTATTTTTCTGTTATGTTTAACTAATTAATTGGAACTATGAGAAAATATGTTTAAATTAATATTTAAAACTTAACCAACGAGGATTAGTATTAAAAACAACTACGGAAAATTTTATTTAGAGGTTAGATCATTGTTATCACAATGTAAACAAAATTAATGTCAAAAAAGTCTTCATACACTTAACAATTACCAATAATAGTTTGACGGAGTTTTAACGAAAAATAACAACTTCGTTTAAATATATAATAAAAGACTGTTTTTAGTCAATATTTCCACTGGTTTATTTAAATTGCGATGACACGTTTCGCTGTCGATGCAGCTTCTTCAGATCTACATTTTACACTGTCAAGTTTTGGAGTTAAGAGAATAAATTCAATAATGGTGAATTGCTTGAATCTACCTGGTCGTTGAGTAAAGTACCTGTAGTCCTTAATCGATTTATTTGCATAGTCTCTAAAAGGTTTAGTTTTAAACCTTTTTGTTGGGTGTGTAAAATTTTGAAATTCTTGTTAAATGTGTGATTTTCTGTTAATAGATGATTAGCATAGGTTGAATTAGATTTTCTATGGATGAAAACTTTTTTCGTGTTCTGTAATTCTTTGTCTAAATATACGTCCAGTTTGTCCGACGTATGTTTTAGGACATGACCCACATGTTAATTGATAAACCCCTGATTTATTGTCTTTATTGATTTGTGGTTTGTAGTTTTTAAGGTATTTCCCTATAGTATCGTTAGTCTTGTAAGCTATGTTGATATTTTTTTGATTTAAAAATTTCCCCAGTTTTTCCGTTGGTTTGCCGAAATAGGTTAAGCATTTAAAAGTGGTATTTCTGTCCTTAAAACGTGGGTATATTTCTGAGATAGCCTTGTTTCTAAGTTTTTTCTTAACGATACTATTGATTAAAGTAACCGAATAACCGTTGTTAACGGCTACTTGTTTTATGTAGTTTATTTCTTTAGTAAAATTTTCTTCTGATAAGGGGATATTAGTTAGTCTATGTATAAAACTATGATAAGCGGCAAGTTTATGATGGTTAGGGTGGTGAGAACTATTGTGAATTGTGGTATCTGTATGACAAGGTTTGTGATATATTGCAAATTCATGTTTTTTCCTGGCTTTACTGATTGTTAAGTCTAGGAAATTGATTTTCCCTTCGACTTCTTCCATTGTAAAACTGATATTTCTATGTAAAGAATTATTTTCAACATATGCTAATCATCTATTAACAGAAAATCACACATTTAACAAGAATTTCAAAATTTTACACACCTAACAAAAAGGTTTAAAACTAAACCTTTTAGAGACTATGCAAATAAATCGATTAAGGACTACAGGTACTTTACTCAACGACCAGGTAGATTTAAGCAATTCACCATTATTGAATTTATTCTCTTAACTCCAAAACTGTGTGGATTTTCCAATACTATCAATGTAATTTAATTAGGTGTAATATTATAATTAAGAAATTATATAAAACTGTGAATATTAAACCTAACTTGACAGTGTAAAATGTAGATCTGAAGAAGCTGCATCGACAGCGAAACGTGTCATCGCAATTTAAATAAACCAGTGGAAATTGACTAAAAACAGTCTTTTATTATATATTTATAATGAATTTCCATCAAGTAGAAGCTACAACAATCCAAAACTTGGTTTAAACTAATACTTTTATCATGCTTGCAACCAGCTTTCTAATAACTTGTGCTGGCATGTTCTCCCATTCGTTTAATATACTGTTTTTTAATTCTTCTCTATTTAAAACATTATGTTTCCGAACGGCCCGTTTAAGTTCCTCCCATAAATGCTGCGGTCGCACATTATGGATCATCCATTCTCGCACCAAGTTTGCGGTATATTTTGGATCATTGTCCTGTTGGAAAATGTCTCTTTTTTCGAGTCATAATCTTTAAACACTTTCTCTTAAATTGTCTTTCAAAATGTTCAGATAAACATGCTGATCCATGGTACTTTTAATAAAATATAACCTCGTACAACCTCTCCAGCGGACATGCATCCCATAGCAGAACACTGCCACCCCTTTGCCTTATCGTAGAACAAAAGTTTTTAATATCGAATGCGATATTCTTCTTTCTCTAAACTTTAGTTCGGCTATCAGACCCAAAAAGGCTAATTTTAGTTTCATCACTAATGATTACCGATTCCCAAAATTCAGTTTCTTGGGACGACCGGAGCGTGGTTGAATTTTATAGGAATCCGTTGATTTACGCTTCTATTTAATATTGTCACGATTGAAATTATAAAGAATGTCAGAAGAAAGAAGGAACATAGAATGGGTAACAGATAACTTGAAGTTATATGTTATGCAGATGACGCGATAATAATGACTAAGACCCAGAACGATCTGCAAAGGCTGCTATACGAATTCTACATAGCAACAAAACAATATAATACAATCTCAACCGAAAAAAACCAAGACAATAGTAATAGCAAAACAGCCGATTAGGTGCAAGCTGGTGGTGAAAGATAAACCAATAGAACAGGTGATGGAGTTCGATTACCTGGGCATCAAAATATCTAGTATCGGAAAAATTGAGGAAGAAGTAAAACATCAAGTCAATAAGGCTAATAGAATAGCGGGATGCCCCAATGCGCCACCAACCAATGCGCCACCAACCAATGCGCAATATACAGGGAAAGAAAGCTTTGCTGTGTATTTGGTGGGATAGTAGAGGAGCTGTGTATCACGAACTGTTGAAACCTGGTGAAACGATTTCTGGCGATCGATGCCGACAACAATTGATAAAGTTGAATCGACCGTAGAAGGAATAACCGGTCAAAGTGTTCCGTACGTTGATTGCTTTACGCTATACTGAACAGTAGCATGCAACTTTTTAACAATTTTTCGTATATTTCTGTACGATTTTCCTTCTTTTCTCAAATCAGTTATGATCTTTCGAACTTGAAATGTAATTTCACAATTTCTCTAGCTCATTTTTAATGCTACTCTGAAAACTCACTGCAAAATTAATAGCAACTAGTGACAGAGTATAATGTATGGCCGAAAATTATTTATTTTTTTTTCAGTTTAGCGAGTAATAAATAGCTTGATAAAATACGACTGATTATAACGTGTTTTTTGCAATGCAATTCTTGAGTGCATGGAGACTCTTTTGACATTAATTTTGTTTACATTTTTATAACAATGATGTAACTTGTTTTTAATACTAAACCTCCTTGGGTAAGTTTCAAATATTAATTTATACATGTTTTCTCATAGTTCCAATTAATTAGTTAAACATAACATAGAAATAGTATAGAATGCAGGTGGTATATGGAGACTTTTTAACTGACTGTATATTACACAATGAAATTTTGTTTTCACTTTTATCTTTTAAAGAATAACTTAATTATATTAATATTGGGAAAGTCTATGCCTCTTTGCAAGTTAGAATCCATTGTTTTACGTCATTGTTTTGTATATGAACCAGTCTGAGTGCAATTGCTAGATTCAGCTTAGTTTAGAGTGGCTAAACTGATTTCTTGTCTAACATTTCGTTTGAATGACCAGGATGTTTTTTACCCTGTAGGTTGAAATTTCCTACCCTAAACTCCTGAATTCACTTTTTTCACGTATTGTAAGACACAGTGCTTCCGCAGAAAGTCCATCAAACTATTTCTTTCGTGAGTTAAATTGGGAAATAAAAGGTGTCTCAAAGTTGTTTTCCAAATAACACGATACTGCGCATAATTTATAATCGTTTATCTTATTCAGTAATATATACAATAATCAGGTATCAATTTTGTTTTCAGAACATTTTGAATAATTATATTAAAAAATAATGTACTTAAAGAAATTTTTAGAGAAATGTCTGTGAGAGATAATAATTTTGTAGGATTCTTATAAAACAGATAATGTCTACCAGACTTTACAAATACTTTTAAGTTGAAAACTATTATTTACGTGTATTGTTTAAGTAGGTTACATATCCTAAATAAATTTATTTTTTACATTTTTAATCAAATTTTGCGGATGATTCGGGTAAGCAGTTAACAAACGCACGGTATAACCTAAAACACTTTTAGCGTTATTGGTAGGATTTCAGTAAACAGTAACTTATAAATAATGCTTCCTTCTTTGAGGTAGGGTTGATACTCATTTATTTGGACTTTTCGCTTTGTTGTATTTTCTTATTTCACCATAAAATTTAACTCACTTTTTCACTAAATCCACTAAATTCTTATACTTATAGAAATTTTGACCGCCAGTTTTCACACAAATTTTGTTCTGCAGAAATAGAACCGACGTTAATGGTGTCTTTTACAAAATCAAGTAATTCTCGGCATTATTTTTTAATTCAATAACTTTTATATGACGTCAAGTTTTTATTATAAATTAGATTATTAGTAGAAAAAAAGTGTTTACAAACACAATTATTGGCAAAAGATGCGGAAACACCATTAATTTGACGCAAATACATTGAAGTATAAGTGTTATAAAATTTATAGAGAAATACCGAAAAAGAAAGGAGTTAGGAGATTGGAGACCCGGAACTGACCTGCCGCCTTGATTCCCTGGAACATCGAAGGACGGTTGGCAACTTGAGCCTTTTCTACAAGTATTTTCATGGAAAGTGTTCGGAGGATGTGTCTCGTTTAATTCCTCCCAGAGCGGTGCATGTTAAAAATACATGTCGCGCTGATACTTTACATCCGTATGAGGTTCAACTTGTTACTCCTCGTACAACGCTTTTCAAGGGTGGAGAACATCATCCCTTTGGAGTAATTTGCCTAGGACTGTGTTTACCAGCGAGTATAATTTACAGCGATTCAAGAACACCGTGAATCGTTTTTTTTTCCGCACACGTGT